>MU689055.1:19512-31799 GCA_026770625.1 Nicotiana glauca | reverse complement strand
TTTTGTTGAAATTGGTGTTAATTGTTGCATTTTAATTCATACTAAAGAATAAATATAAAAATACAAAAATATACACATACATTAGGGGTTTAACTTTACAAATTTAGTATTAATTCATTTTAAAGAAAAATCAAAAGAAAAATAACATTTTTGCATTTTAATTGAAATTACCATAAAATAAAAATACAATCAAAAAAAAAATCCCGTTCCGACTGTCCTTTAAGTGGAAAAACTCCTTCCTTTATTATATCCCTTCCCAGGGGTGTAGTAATTCGGTAAAAAGGAGGTGTGACACCAACACATTTCTTTGATGTGCCCCGGGGCATTAGAGAAATATGTGCACCTTCAAGAATGATCAAAATTCTTTGGAAGGGGGTTCGGCTTTTTTATTTGAATCAACTTTAGAATGTCCAATTGCCTCGACTTTTGGAACAAGCTGGCATATGATTCTCCAATAGGAGTGAAAGACTTTTGCTTTTATTGCTGCCTTTTCATTTTGTACTCCACCCTCGGTTAGAACCTTTTGCTGTTGGGTGGTTGATATGTTTGTGGAGGTGGGCAAGACATTTGTGAAGGTGGTGTAGGCCATCGTAGTTCTTGATGAGGTGGAGCATATAGTGGTGCATTATGGACAAAGTACTGAGAAGGTGATGTATGACTTTGGGGATTTTGTGGAGAGAAATAGCATTAGGGAGGATTATCAAGAGGTTTGAACTGGTGTTCAATGTTAGATCTATGAAAGAAAGCTTGTTGAGAAGTTGTGATAGTGGGGATAGTGGATATAACATGAGGGCTATTTCTGGGAATAGTTGGAAGACAAATGAGGGAACTACTAGGGAGGTTGGGAAGGCTATGATAAGCGGGAAAATTTGGAGAATATGGTGGATCATCTGACATTATTACCGGAGCTTGGGTGAGGGTAGCATATAAGAAGCTAGGTGGTGGCTGAGGTGGTGCCTCACCAGTCATTCAAGCCTGATACATGTCCGCCATTTGTTGTCTTAACATCCTTACCTCTTCAACCAACCGAGTTTCTCGTTCAAGCAATTGCTTTTGGGCACCAATATCAACTAACTCAATTCTATTGTTGTCTGCCATTGCCTTTCGACTTTATGTTGTAGGGATGAATTACCAATTTAAGAACCACAAACCAACCACCCTTCTAATCGATGAAGATAACAAAGAGGAACAAAATGAATTCATCACGTTAGCGTTAGGGCATTTAACATAAGATAATCTCACATTATGGGCAATGTACCTAATCACAATTATCAGTTCTAAAATGACTTCGAGATGTGAAAATCAACTAGGCATCACTATAATTTTACTTCTCTTGCCCTTTTCTTCTTCATTTCCTCTCTTGCGCTCCTTGATTAGCTCATTTTCTTTCCTTTTTTTTTCTTTTTGATGATCACCCTTTTCTTTTTCTCATTTCTCACATCCAATAACTTCATCTCTTCTTTTTTTTTCCTTTTTTTTTAATTTCAAAAGTGATTCGATCAACCCCTATGTAGGTTACCTACGTTTCATGACGTCGCATGAATCAGATCATTGCGTAGTTCAGGAAGATCCAGAATAAAAAAAATAAACTAATTTTTTTTTTTAATTTTGAATTTTTTTTTAATTTCCAAAAGAAAGACTTATAAAGAAGAGAAGAAAATATTTTTGGACATTGATTTTTTTTAAGAATTTTGAAAAGAAAGACTTCTAAAGAAGAAAAAAATTATTTTTTTTTTTGGAATTTTGAAAAAAAAAACTTCTAAAGAAGAACGAAAATATTTTTGAAAATTTGGACTTTTATTTTGAATTTATAAAAGAAATACTTCTAAAGAAAAAAAATTGAATCTTGAACTTTCTTTTCAATTTTCGAAAGAAGAATGAAAATATTTTTGGATTTTTGAGAAGAAATTAAAAGAAAATATTTTTGTATATTTAAAAATTGGGGTCTAAATAAAAGACTTTCCAAAGAAGGAAATAAAGGAAAACTTTTTTGGATTTTATTGAAAATTATGGGCCTGAATCGATGAGGCCTGCCTATGTATCTCACATCTGGTGAGAATCAGACCCGCGTAGTTCGGCCAGCTTTGACGGAACAGGGAAACATGAATTTTGAAAATATTTGCTTATTTCTTTTCTCTTTTTTTTTTCAAAATTTCGGTAGAGTTTCGGATTTCAATTATCTACCTCTCACTCTTTTTTTTTCTTTCCCTATTCTAGAAGCTAGTCAACATGTAACCCGAAACAAACAAATGCACAAGTAGCATGAAAGATGCATCAGGATGATCTTTTTCATTTGGGTACACTTGTCCTAGACGGATCCAATCCCTATGTTGAGTCCCCAAAGTCAAATGCACGTGATGCAAACAAACGTTCCTCCTAGGGATCTGACATGAGACTATGTTATTCTATGTTTAAATCATGGGGTGTATTGTTCTAAACCTGGCTTACCCCAATGGACAGCTCGAGCCGAGGAGGGGCAGCGTACCGGGAATACAGAAGCTTCACCGGATTTGTAACTTGTTTGAACCTCTTTCTAAAATTAGGATATGACTCTAACAGAAAAGAAGCCACGTGAAGCGCACGTTCCCCAGAAAATTTAGAAGACTCGAAGAGAAGAAGGGTTTCGTAACACTTTTATGTACAGTGCAAACAATAGCAAAGCGGTAAAAACTAATCCCTCCATTCCAATTTATGTGAACCTGTTTGACTGGGCACGGAGTTTAAGAAAAAAATGAAGACTTTTAGAATTTGTGGTCCTAAACAAGTCCAAATGTGGCCCAGAGTATTGGTGTGGTTATAAAAGCTTCTCATTAAGGGTAGAGTTGTAAGTTTAAGCTAAATTATTACCAAATTTAGAAAAGGTTCATTCTTTTTGGAACGGACCAAAAAGGAAATAGGTTCACAAAAACTGGAATAGAGGGAGTAGCATTTAGTGCATTCGGATCAAACACGTAAAAAATAGATAATAAATAAAAGCCAACTATAACAGTTATTTCAAGCTCGAATTATGAACCTTAAACCAGATGTTCTGGGTTCTTTTTCCCAGCAGAGTCACCAGAGCTGACACACCTCTTTTTTTCTATTTGTTTTTTTCTTTTTCTATTACGGCTGATCTCTCTTAGAGATCAAGATAGAGTCTTAGCTTTTTGGGAAATTCGGGGGGTGCTTCCGTTCTTTTAGTCAGAGGAATAAGGGTAGGGTTTCTATAATTGGATATTTTATGTGGAGGTGAGAAGGGATGATGACCATTGGATTTGAAGAAAATAGACAGCTAAGATTAAATCTTGCATTTTAAGTGGAGAGTGGGCTAATGAGTTGGGAGGAATGAACCTTTGTCTTGCTGGGCCACTAAAATCCAAAAATAAGCTCCCAATTGACCCAAATTAAATTCTTTCTCATTGAACAAAAATATAAATAAAACATTTAAATGAAAATAAGTAAATATTTTTAAAATACTACTTATAAATGTCCCGGGGATCAAAAATTATGTGCTTACATTTGTAGAAGTTTAATTTTCTACAAATGCGTGCCTGCAGATGCAGTACATTGGCGCAGAAGTGGGAATGAGTGGGGAGGTTGGTGCGTGGACACTTTTGCGCAGATGCACACCCGCAGAAGTAGGGTTGAGACCGCAGAAGCGGTTGGTCTGCAAGAGTGAACTCCGCAAAAGAGGATGATGACCGTAGAAGCGGTGCCACAAAAGCGGCTAAGTATCTACAAAAGCGGAATGACTGGGCAGAACATATAAAAAAGTAAGGGTTCGCGATTTTTCTTTATTTTAGACATTCCAAGCTCGGTCTAAGGCGATTTTTGAGAGGGTTTTTGAGAAGATTCTTGAGGTAAGTTCCTTGTGCTAGTTTTTTATTAATAATCTTGTTTCTCCGTTGTTTTCTCCTCTAGTTTGTGTATTTTTGAGGTGTAATTTGGAGTTTTGAGGCTAGGAATTTAGAGAGTTGATTTTGGGAATTTGGTGACGATTTGGTGTCGGATTTTGATAAATTTGGTATGGTTAGACTCGTGGTTGAATGGGCTTTCGGGTTTTGTAATTTTTGTTGGATTCCAAGACGTGAGCCTGGGGGATGGCTTTGAGCCGATTTCAGATTTTGATTAATAACTTTGTATTTTTCTTATGGAATTGATTCCTTTAGCATGTATTGATTGTACCGAATTGTTTGTGACTAGATTCGAGACGTTCAGAGGCCGATTTGCTAGGCAAAGGTGTATTAAAGTGAAGACTTGCTCGGATTAAGGTAAGTAACAGTTCTAAATCTGGTTCTGAGGGTATGGAACCCCGTGTTTTGTGTATTGTGGATGGTTTAGAGGTGACGCACGTGCTAGGTGAAGGGCGAGTGAGCATGCACCATAGGAATTGTGATTTGGTCTATTCCATATATTTGGGAAGTTGAACAATTTGTTGTTAGCTATTGCTCTCTATGTGTTATAGAAATCTGACTATAATCGTGTTAATTAAGGCTATATGTTGGTACCGTTGGGACCCGCAAAGGCCGTGTTATATTTTGAATTTCCTGTTAATTGCTATTTGCACTCAGCTCAGTTTTTACTGGTATATCATATCTCAGTCTCTATTATTCCTTATCGATACATCATATTATTGCAATTTTGGCTAATTTTTATGATTTTTGATGAGTGAGGTCGAGGGCCTAATTGTAAGGATATTTTATGAGATCGGGTTGTACGCCACCGTATGTTTCATTGATTTATGTCATGATTGGCTTGATATAGAGCTAGGGATGAAGGAGCCCCTCTAGAGTCTGTACACACCCCTAGAGAGTGTAGGTGCCTACTGAGTGTGAGTGTCGAGTGTCGAGTGCTGAGTGACTGAAAGGAATGAGTGACTCTGAGGAATGAGTGATTGTGAAGTTGGAGTGAATGGGAGGACTGAGTGACTGTTTCTCTGAGATGATGCATTTGATTTCATTATTGTTGTACTCAACTGCCATATATCATTGTTTTGAAATGTCCGATAGATACTGCATCATGTTTTACTTGAACTTGCCATGAATTAACTGACTTTACTTAAATTGCCGGACTTGAAAGCATGCCTACTTTCCTGTATTGAGATTTCTTAAATTAAACTAAAACTGTGTAGCTCGTCACTATCTTCGGCTCTTTATTTAGTATTGTTACTTACTGAGTTGGTTGTACTCACACTACAACCTGCACTTCGTATGCAGATCCGGCTGTTTTCGGACACGGTGGGCGTTGATTTCTTCGCATAGCTGATCTTCTAGGAGATTTCAAGGCAACTGCCCGGCGTTCCCATATCTTGTTTCACCTTCCTTATCTTTCCTTTTATTGTATTTAGTTTCGGACTATCTTACACAGTTCCAGACTTGTGACACTTAGATGCTCATGTACTCTGTGATACCCCGATTTAGGAGTTGTTATTCCGCGTTGTGTTTTGGATTTACTATCCTGCTTATGAGAGATTTTATCGTTTAAACTGCTTTGAATCCATTTGTGCTAAAAGTGTTGGAGTTATCTCTTAAATGTCGACTTCCTTAGTACCACCTTAGCCCTCACGACATGATAGGATTTGGGTCGTGACAGAGATGTCGCGTTATAGTAGCAAAATTAGAAATTTCACTAAGAGGGTTCAAAATTTAATATTTATATATATCAAGTGGAGTAGTTTTAATTAATTTATAATTTATATATGTAGCTTCAAGTACCTTGGGTCGGTTATCCAGGCGGAGGGGAGATCGATGAGGATGTTACATATCGTATTGGTGTAGGATGGATGAAGTGGAGGTTAGCATCTGGCGCCTTGTGTGATAAGAGAGTGCCACCTTTACTCAAAGGTAAGTTCTATAAAGCGGTTGTTAGGCCGGCCATGATGTATGGGGCTGAGTGTTGGCCTGTAAAGAACTCACACATCCAGAAGATGAAAGTAGCGGAAATGAGGATGCTGAGGTGGATGTGCGGGCACACTAGAATGGATAAGATTAGGAATGATAATATTCGGGAGAAGGTGTATGTGACTCCCATTGACGACAAGATGCAGGAAGCGAGACTCAGATGGTTCAGGCATGTTCATAGGAGAAGCTCAGATGCGCCAGTAAGAAGCTGTGAGCAGTTGGTTGTGGAGGGCACGAGGAGAGGTAGAGGGCGACCTAAGAAGTATTGGAGAGAGGAGATCAGGCAGGATATGGCGAGACTTTAGATTTCCGAGGGCATGACTCTGGATAGGGAGTTGTGGAGATCGAGTATTAAGGTTGACGGTTAGGAGGTAGTATGAGTCTTTTCTTACTTTGTACCATTGCGAGACCAGTCTTGTAGGATTTTTGTCTAAGATAGTTAGTGGCAATGTTGTATCTTACTATTTCACTTTTCAGCGCAGGAACTATTTACTAGTTATCGCTTTTGCTTTGCATCTTTCTTCTGAATTTTATGTTGTTCTTGTTTTTTATATGATTTTTTTGTTGATACTAATATTGTCTCCTTTGTGTCCTTTTGTTTTCTTGTGCCGAGGGTCTTTCGGAAACAACCTCTCTATCCCTTCGGGGTAGAAGCAAGGTCTGCGTACACACTACCCTACTCAGACCCCATTAATGGGATTTTACTGGGTTGTTGTTGTTGTTGTTGTTGTTGTTATATACATGGTATAATTATGTAATGAAGGGTGTTCAGATAGCTATTCTTCGATACCTGTGGCTCCGTCTTATAAGTTTAGGATTTTGTTATATCCTTGGTGTAATCAATTTTATAATATTTTCAATTATCATTCTTTTGGTTTGCCACAAAAGTGCACTGGACTTTTTATTTTTGCTCGTCCTTTGGGAAAGAAGGAATAAATGAAATAAGGACAAGGAAGTTTCATATCAAGCTTGTTGTATTATAACTCTATCTTTTTATATTAATGAGAAGCTAAATACAGGTCCATTTCATTAATAGAGCTACACTACTCGGAGTATTTATTGATCATAATCCCTTGGAATTTTTAATCCTTCGGTTGACTTCCTTTTCCAACTCTTCAACTCCTTCTACTTCTTCCAATTCCTGTATCAATAACCAATCAATCTACGGTAAGCCTCTTTTAAACATTTAATTCTGAATAATGTTAGTGTCTAACCGACTAAAAAAGAAGAATAAGAAATACGTATTTGTTAAACCTATAGACTAAAATTCTTTTGAAGGGAAGTTAAAAGAGAGGAAGAGAGAGTAGGCACCTTAGGTCCTAGGAACAAGCCATATGGGACACCATCAAATTTCTCCGAGTGATGAAGCTGAAATACCAAACATCAAAATCAAAGAAGATATCAGTCGTTAGAATCTGTTAAGATATACTCTAAAAAAACAACTGATCAGTAAATTTAAATTTAATATTAATCTAATGAAACGACGGTGCTTAACGTGATTAATTTAAGATTAAGAATTAAAAAACTTTACCTGATGAGCGGCAGCTACTCTCCGAAAATAAGGTACATTGGCAATGGGTCCCACTGGGAATCTCTTGTGAACTAATCCATCGTGAACGAACATGTAGGCCATCCCAAATACTGTGATCCCCAGTCCCTTGCATTTACAAAAGCGCATTTTTTATTTACATTTCACTAATTTTTTTTTACTACTTTATACCTAATTAGTCTCTCTTAATCAAGAATTAATTAGTGAGAACATACCGCGCCGAAACACAGTCCAGGAATGAGGCCTTTATTGAAGAAGCCGTAGGCAAGAAGAGCAATGGCTGGAACAGCGTTTGTTATGGCAAAAACATCGTTCATCTCGAATGCACCTTCTCTTGGTTTATGGTGCGACTACAAATTAATTATTATTTAAAACATCACGTAGTCAATATTTGGTTGCCGGCAGGGGCGGCCCTTCCATAAAGCAGGTAAAACAACCGTTTTAGGCCTCAAATTTGTGGAGCTCCATTTTTTGTTACACCTAATATACTATTTATAAGTTTAAAAAAGAGTTATATAAAGTGAAAAAGTTTGATTTCTTTTTTTAACAAATATAGAGAAGAAGGATTTGCAACTGCTATGATTTCTACCAAAGAAATTGCACTTGAAATGAATATAGAACCCGAATTTCGTAAGAAACGTGTGATATATAGGAAGTAACAATTTGATGCAATGTTGATAATGAAATCTCAATATATTTCGAAGAGTCCTTTAGAGTTTATTACTTTTATACATAATAAACAAGGCTATTTTTCACTTCAAAATAGATTTGAACAATTCGAAACATATGAAAATATTTTTGGTTTTCCATTTGGCAGTATAAACTAAGACCACTAGATGTTGAAAAGTTGAAAAAATATTGTCTTAATCTTGGATGTTCCTTAAAGCATAATAATCAATTCGATATTGATAGTTTAGATTTATTTTATGAATTAAAAGTATTAAGGGAAATAGTACAATTAGAAGATCAGAATTTAATTGATATACTTAATTAAATAAAAAAATTTAATTATTTTCTAAATGCCTAAATTGCTTATGGAATAATGGTAATAACTCATCTTCAACGGAAAGAAGTTTTCAAAATTAAAATTGATAAAATCTTACCTAAGAACAACAATGTCACAAGAAAGATTCAGTGGATTAGTCATATTGCCAATTGAGAATACTTATTAGGAGTTATTGATTATAAATAAATTATTTATAATTTTTTATCAAAGAAAAGCTAAAAAAAATAAATTTCAAATAAATAATAAAAAAAATTAAAAAGTTAAGACCCCTCGCAAGTTTTGGTTTTAGGCCACAAAATTAATCGGGCAGCCCTGGTTGCTGGTGAAAAAGATGACAACAATCTTGATTTTCCTAGCAGACAAATCAAGAACAATAATCAAAATAATTAGTGTCTAATAATTTAGTGGAAATTTGCAAACCTCGTGCATGTGCCATAATATGTGCCCATATCGCCCAAAACTCCATTCCTACCTGAAATCACCACAACACTCAATTTCAGCAATCAGCTTATAACCATCAGATATTTCTCTGTTAGTTTTAACTGCTTATTATAAGGTACGTATATTGGATACGAGAAAGTGTAACTTACAGCAGCGCCAAACGAGAGAATGAAAGTACCGAACATTTCAGAAAAAGACACTTCTCCACCCTATTATCATAAAATTTTGAGAAAATGGTAAATGCAACCAACAAAGAGCTAAAGATTAAGTTGGAGAAGAAGATTAGAGTGATTAAATGGTACCTCCATTTGCCAAGAAAATCTGTAATAAACAGCCAAAACTCCCATAGAAGTAATCCCTAAACTAGACATCACAGCTGCGACAAAATAAGTAAACCTCTCCGATTTTTTCCTAGCCAATTTTTCCGCCAGCCTCGCAGCTGAACGCTGCTCCTAATTTTTTACTCCCATCTCCTTTGCTTCAGTAATGTCACTATGCGTATTCAATTTCTCATTCTCCAGCACAAAGCAAGCCGTCATCTTTGGCTGTCTTCGATACTGCAGATTTGTTTCGCCAAAGTTGCGAGTTAACGGAGAGAAGAACAAAACTGGTGTGCTTGTTGTGGTTGATTTTGGGGCAAGAATTGGGTTGTGCTTGAAACAAATGGTTCGGGAGCTAGCAGTTACTCCGGCAGCCATTGGCGGTGGAGGTCAAAGTCGGTATAAAAGCTTAGAGAGAAAGCGAGAGTTGGGGGAATCTATAGAGATAGAGAGGACAATTTAAGGTGACAAGTTGTAGCACTGAAATATTTGGAAGGGGAAGGGGACAGGTTAAGTGAAGAGAGCATGAGTTTCAGTTTGCGGACTGCTTGTGGAAGGTGTATAAATACAATGCTATAGGTTACGTAAACGTTAGGGGTGTTCGATCAAACCGAACCGGAACACCGAAAAGTCAAATCAAATGATTAAAAAATCTGATTAAATTTGGTGTGACATTAGGTAAAAAATTCGAACCAACCCGACATATAAATATAATTTTTAAATATACTCTTTTGATTTTATATAGAATTTTCTTTAAAAAATTATCTAGAAATATATGGGATTCTCTCGTGGGATGTAATGTTCAATAAAACTATGAAGTGCATCCATATTTTTACGTTAAATAATGAGTTGTATCATCACTTTCTTATCAAGTGTTATTGAAATGCGTCTATCTCTTTATTCTTTCATATTCATATGTCAAAACTTGTTAAATTCTTATACCTTTTTCGAATTTGAAATGGTAGTTCAATAATTTTAAAATTAAATAGAACATATCTTTATTTAAGTTTTATATTGCTTAATTATTAAATTTGATTAACCTTGAAAGCGTACATCAACACGGCAAATTATTATTAGGTAGCTAAGAAAGTAACTATCATGTGTTACTACAAAAATTCTTCCATAAGAATATTTAAATAGATCATATGTTTGTCAGTTTTTTAAAGTTTTACTAAACATATATTCATTTACCAAAATTTTATCTATAACTTTAACGAAGTACGATTGAAATAATATTCATATAACAAAAAAAATCGAAAAATCCAAAAAATCGTCAAAACCGAACCAATCGAAGTCGATATAGTTGGTTTGGTTTGAATTTGATAAAAACGGAACAAACCCGATCCATGTACACCTATATTAAAATAAAAACCTAAGAACTGAGGAGACAGCATAAAAATATCTCATCTTGTCTTTAATTTGTTCCTCTTTCTCCTGTACACGAAACTACATTTATCTTCTGTCTTTCCTGTTCTCATGATTTCTCAACGTTAGATTGATTTGTTCCCACACATAAGCACAAGTTTTTATTGTATAGGCTATAGCTAACATGTTAGGGGAAAGAGACCATATTAACGAAAGTTATTCTGTGTTGTTTCTTCTACTAAATAAGATGATTGAATGGCTGATAACTACTCATGTTATAAGATATTTATCCACTATCATAGAAAAAATTAGAACACAGATAAACGTAATTTTGAGTTAGCTCCATAATTATGTAGGAATACTAATCCACAGTTAAATTTGACACCAACTTTCATAATCTCTAGTCATCATTGTTGTATTATTAATAAATGAATTTTCAAAGAAAGATTTCTTTGCGGATCCTTTTTCTTTCTCACTTTTTTGTCTTTTACTAAAGATAAAGTGTATTGACCTGACCGGTCGTTTTGAGTATTTTAGCACTAATCCTCTAATTTATGCTTCCTCTATAATATGTTGTGGTTATGTAACTTCCCGGGGTGTTTGATTTTGGTTTCGTGTGAGTTTCGGAGTGACAAATAATTCCTAAGTTGGAGGTTTAAGTTGTAAAAGTTGATCCTAGTTTAACTTGTATGAAGATGACTCCAGAATGGAGTTTTATCCGTTCCAATAGCTCCGTATGGTGATTTTGATCTTAGGAGCGTGTCCGGATGCTGATTTGGAGATCCTTAGGTCGTTTCAGTGTGAATTGGCGAAAGTTGAAAAATGAAAGATTTTAAAAAGTTTGACCGGGAGTTAACTTTATTAATATCGGGGTCGAATCCTGATTTCGGAAGTCGGAATAGGTCCGTAATATTATTTATGTCTTGTGTGTAAAATTTAAATTCGATCGGAGTTGTTTTGTTATGAATCGGCATTGCTTTCAGAATTTGGAGGTTCATAGTTCATAGGCTTGAATTTAGGTTGCGATTCATAGAATTTGTGTTGTTTGATTTGATTTGACGCTTTGAGTATGTTTGTATGATGTTTTAGGACTTGTTGGTATGCTTGGTTGAGGTCCCCAGGGCCTCGGCTGTAATTCGGACCATGTCTAACGCATTTCGGATCATTTAGGAATTGTTGAAGTTCTAGTTCTTCTTAAGTCTGGTTCTCTTCTATGCGACGCGAAAGGACTTTTTGGACTTTTGGGTTTTACTCTTCGTGTTCGCAGAGTGAGGGACGCGATCGCAGAAGTAGTGAAGCTTGTGCTTCACGAGTGCGTAGAGTGGATCACATTCGCGTACAAGAAAGTGAGGGATCAGGGTCACGTGAAGTTGTTCTTCGCGATCGCGTGGGCATGTCAGTGATCGTGTAGGTTTTGTAGTATCGGTGATCTGCGTTCACGTAGAGTCAACTGCGTTCACGAAGGCCATTTTGAGGGAAGCTTTGTTTTGTTCTTTGCGATCACGAAGATAATTTTGCGATCGTGATGTGTAAATCGCTGGGCATCATAACTTAAGTTTGAAATCGAGGTTTTATTCATATTTCACATTTTGGACTTTGAGAGCTCGGTTTGAGGCAAAATGTTGGGAGATTTTCAAAGAGAACATTGGGTAAGAATTCCTAACTCGATTTTGGTTAATTTACTAGAATCTATGGTTAGTTTCATTATCTAATTAGGGATTTGGGTT
>MU689055.1:5486-18441 GCA_026770625.1 Nicotiana glauca | reverse complement strand
GTGGGGGGGAGGAAGGTAGAACTTCTTAGACTAAGTTTCTGAGTTTTGAATGGACTTTTGAATTTTATAAATTTTGTTGGGTTCCAAGATGCGGACCCAAGTTTGACTTTTGGGTTAATTTTTTATTCTTCGCAAAGATCGAAACTTTCATTATTTGAATTAGTTTCCTATAGTTATATTTATAGAATAAAATTGTTTTGACTAGCCGTTCGGAATTGGATAATCGAGGGAAAGTCCTTTTAGTTAATTGATTTAGCGTGGTTTAAGGTAAGTGACTTGCCTAACCTTGTGCATGAGAATTACCCCGTAGGATTGGTATTGTTTGTGATAATTATGATATGTGAAAGCCATGTACGCAAGCTAACGAGTGTGTATACGGGCTAAATGTAAAAATTTCCAACTTTAGCTATATAGATCCCTTCCATGCCTTAATTGTGTCGCATTAACATGTTATAGTCACCATTTTTAGTTTAATTTCACATGTCTATTTTTCGTATCTCTTACTTGCTAATTACTGTACATGTCTAGTTGAAGTACTTGTTTTTTTTATCCCGTATTTATTATTTAACTGTTGAATTCTTTACTTGAATTTTCTATTCTTGGAGTACCTTGTTGTTGAAATTGGTATTGAGTTTCAAATGCCATGATTCCTATTGAGGCAAAGAGTTAAGTCGTGAAATATTATTCTTTCAAATTATTGTTGTTAATGTTGAGACTTTGTGTACATTGTGGTTGAGCTGTGGGCTCCTTATTATGAAATACTGTTCTTGTGTGATTTCTCTAGCAAGTTGTGATATTGAGCACTTGAGGTGCAAATTATGATACGTTGTGATATTGATATGCATGGGATGGTACAATGTCTGGGTGCTAAAACGCATACGGTAAAATAATGTGGGCTTGATACGCGTGGCTAGTAAGGGAACTACTAGAAGCCATGCGATATGATAAGATGGGCTGAAGCACGGGATCTATTTCGGAAAAAATTATTTTCGAAACTAAATTTAAAGTCTCACACGGTGATATAAGGAAACATTGTGAGTTACTTTTATTATATAGGACTAGGAGGCAGTACCTCGGTAGTGGCCCTTATTGATTTTTCGCTATTTGTCGTACTTGTCTTGGTTGTTTGATTCCTTAACATGTAAATTATTGTTTTTTTTCGTGTTGTATTATTTGCCTTGATTCTGTGTAGTTAAATTTTTGGTGAATTTTCTATTTGTTTTATTTCCATTGTCATTACTATTGTTTTGTTATATCTATCATTTTGTTTTCTATTAATTCCAGTAGGGCCTTGACCTGATCTCGTCACTACTCTCCCAAGATTAGGCTTAACACTTACTAGGTACCGTTGTGGTGTACTCACACTACACTTCTGCGCATCTTTTTGTGCAGATCCAGGTACATCTTATCAGTCCCCACATTAATGAGTTGAGTTTACATAGGTTTTATGAGTCACAAGCAGGTTTAGTAGAGCCTCACGGATCGGTATAGAGACATCATTACATATCTTCGGGAGGCTATGGAACTATTAGGACAAGCTTCACTTCTTTGATTCCTTATCATGCGAAATTGCTAACTTTAGAATTCTAAATTTCTGTCTTTTTATTTTATCACAGATGGTGAGGATACATACAGCTGGATTAGATGACCATACACCCGCGCCCCATGCTTGAGCTGCGAGAGGCCGGGGCCAGAGTAGAGGCCGAGGAAGTCCATATGGTGCAGCCAGAGCACCTGCATGAGCTGCTAAAGAGGAGCCACCAGTATCTCCAGCCAAAGAGTAGGCACTTGAGACGTCTGTTACTGCCCCAGCACTTCAGGAGACCCTCGCCCAGTTTCTGAGCATGTTTGGCACTATGGCTCAGGCAAGGTTGATCCCACTTGCTCCTTCCATATCTCAGGCCAGGGGAGGAGCACATATTCCTGCTGCCCGTACCCCATAGCAGCGAGTCTAGATTGACCAAGACCTAAAAGTAATACTAGTGTAGCAGATCGACCTAGTTCAGCCTGAGGTTAGGGCAGTAGCTTCTGACGGGGAGCAGCTTAGGCTCAAGAGTTACAGAAGTACAACTCTCCTACTTTCAGTAGTTTGTCTTCAGAGGATGCCCAATATTTTCTTGAGGAGTGACACCGAATCCTCCGTACTATGGGTATTGTGGAGTCTAGTGGAGTTGTTTTCACTACGTTCCAGCCTAAGGGGAACGGCTTATCAGTGGTGGAGAGCGTATGAGGTGGGTAGTCCGATCGAGGCAGCTTCACTCACTTTGGCTCGATCTCATATATGTTCTTGAGGGAGTTTGTTCCCAGAATCTCAGAGATGCATAGCGTGCAGAGTTTGAGCAGTTGCGCTAGGGTTCTATGACCATGTCGGAGTATGCAATTCAGTTTAGTGATTTGTCCAGGCACGCACCAACCTTGGTTGCTACTTTTAAAGAGCGAGTTTGTCGATTTATCGAGGGGCTCAACCCTCGTATCACATTCACATTAGCTTGAGAGTTCGAGATAGATATACCATACCAGCATGTACTGGAGATCACTAGAATATTAGAGGGCATGTGGGCCCAAGAGAGAGAGAGAAAAGTGAGGCCAAGAGGCCTCGATAATCTGGCACATATAGTGGTGCCTGTGCCCCAGTTGTAGCGTGTCACGGCTGGGGCTATGTGAGCCACCCTTTTCATTTCAGCACTTCCAGCTTCCAGTGGTATTTCTGCCACCCTTAGTCCCTAGGTTCCCCATTATGCACCGCCATTGTCTAGTGCACCTCCTGCACGGGGTGCTTTTAGCGGTCAGTCCAGCCGATCAAGCTCGAGCCAGTCACAACAGCCACGTTCTCCAAGAGCTTATTTTTAGTATGGTGACACTCGTTACATGGTGAGGGATTGCCCCAGAATCAGGAGGGGTGCACCTCTACAGACTACTCAGGCTCGGCATATTTCACCAGGTCATCAGGCCATGGTTACTGCACCAGTTGCCACTCCACCTGCACAACCAGCTAAAAGTGGAGGTCGGTCAAGTAGAGGTCGCCCTAAAGGGGGAGGCTAGGCCAGATATTATTCTCTTCCTGCTATGATGGAGACATTAACATCCGACTCAGCTATCACAGGTATTGTTCTGGTTTTTCATAGAGATGCATCAGTCTTATTTGATCCCGGCTCCACTTATTCCTATGTATCATCTTACTTTGTTCCATATTTGGGTGTATATCGTGATTCTTTGAGCTCTCTTGTCTATGTGTCCATGCCTATGTGAGATTCCCTTATTACTGACTGTGTATCGGCTGTGTTTAGTTTTCTTAGTGTTTTTGAGACCAGAGCCAATCTATGATTGCTCCATATGGTAGATTTTGATGTTAATTTGGACATGGACTTATTATCATCCTATCATGCTATTCTTGACTATCATACCAAGACTGTGACCCTGGCTATGCCACGTTTACTAGAGTTAGAGTGGAGGGGTACTTTTGATTATGTTCCTAGCACGGTTATCTCATTTCTAAAGGCTCAGCGGATAGTTAAGAAGGGATGTGATGCACATCTAGCATATGTGAGAGATGTTAGTCTTATTACTCCTTCCTTTTAGTTAGTTCTGGTAGTGAGGGACTACCCAGATGTATTCTTGGCGGATCTTCTGGGCATGCTGCCCGATAGGGATATCAATTTTGGCATTGATTTGTTACCGGGCACTTATCCCATTTCCATTCCACCATATCGTATGGACCCACCAAAGTTGAAAGAGTTAAATGAGCAGTTGTAGGAGTTTCTTGTTAAGGGTTTCATTTGGCCCAGTGTATTACCTTAGGGTGTTATGGTCTTATTTATAAAGAAGAAGGATGGTTTTATATACATGTGTATTGATTATCGCCAGTTGAACAAGCTTACAATGAATAACATGTACCCATTACTGTGCATTGATAACCTATTTGATCAGCTATAGGAGTCCAAAGTGTTCTCCATGATTGGCCTGCATTCATGCTATCATCAGTTGAAGATTTGGGAGCCAGATATCCCGAAGACTGCCTTCAGTACTCGGTATAGTCATTACAAGTTCCTTGCGATGTCTTTTGGGCTGACCAACAACCTAGAATCATTCATGCACTTGATGTACAATGTATCCCGACCCTATCTTGACTCATTCGTCATTGTGTTTATTGATGACATTGTCACACCTCCTTTTTACTTACACCCGTGAGGGCATAAAGGAGTTTTTCCACTTAAAGGACAATCGAAATGGGATTCGTTTTATTAAAGATTCAGAGTCGCCACTTGAGAGATTTATGGTGTCTCAAGTCAACAGTTTGAATCCCGAATCGAGGAAAAGGTTTGACTCTGTTTACCAGTCGCAAACCAGAAATCCGGGTAAGGAATTCTGTTAACCCGGGAGAAGGTGTTAGGCACTCCCGAGTTCCGTGGTTCTAGCATGGTCGCTCAACTGCTATATTTGGCTAAAATATTTAATTTTAATACATGTTAAACCTACAGTGCAATTTTAAAGTTATTTACCGCTTTTTGTCGATGATTATTTTATTTAAGAAAGTGAACGTCGTTTAAGAACGTATTTTCGGATCACGTCACATGAAATGCACCCGGATCCTCGACACATTCTTACTCAACATTTTCGGATTTGGATTTGGATCGCATGAAATGCATACCCGTATTAGGAAGATAAGATTATTTAAAATCGAATCTAAAGAGACTAACGTGTTGTTATCTTTTGGGAAGGCCGTGAAATTTGCTAAACGGCCCGTCCCGAATATCTAAGTATTTTTAATTAAATAATTAATGAGGGCCCCGCAATTTGTATTTTTGTTTGGCGAGACTCGTCTCATATTTTATTAGAAAGCCAATCTAAAATGAACTAGGTTTTTCTATTTATTATTTATCTCTAAAAAGGGCCAATTAATTTACAAACATAAATTCGAGCCCTGAATTCAAGTCTGAATTCAAACAAAAGGGAAGACCCTTTTAGCTTGAACCCGCTACTTAATTCGAAACCCAATTTTATATTTGTCAATTAATTCCCTGTCTCCCTATGTAATTAAATAGTTACTTTGTTTTGAAAATACGACTTTTAATATAATTCATTCCTTCAGCGGTTTTGGGGTCTTTGAATATGCCCAAGAACGGAGTAATCCAACCAGCCTTGAAAAAGCTATTAAGGTTATGGAATATGGGCCTGGGCCCAATTTTGGCATGCTGAGCCCACAACTCAGCTGTGGTTATGCCCAATTATAAATTTTCAGCACATGAAATCATCTCACATTGAGAAGTCTATGCCTGAGCTAATACTATTGAAATAATAAATCAAAAAAAAATGCTGAAATCACAATTGAGGCTCACGTATGACTTTCAATCAGTGTTTATACCTAAATTTTAATACTATTTGATTTGACAAGTTCAAGCTCACACTTATATGTTCCTTTTCTCTCAATTGTTGTAACACTGCTCCAAATAGTAATCAATGTAAGAATTCATACTAAGAATTAACATTATTCATTATCATTTAAACGAATATCATTCACTAACGTTATTCAATATGCTACATTTAACTAAAACCGAATTGCTAAGGTATTTATCAAAATATTTATCACACAAGGAATTAACATGCACAAAAGCCTGTTAAGATTTAGATTCAGCTTCCAATTCTAAACTACAACACTATATTTCATTGAAGGAATTCAAGTTCTAAATTTAACAGTCCAATACAAATCCAATAATTCATATCACTTAGAAACAGTCATAAATAAACAAATCCTGATTCAATAATATTCAAACAAAATAAAATTGAACAACTACGAATCTATTGACTGATTATAACTGCAATTGTTCATGCGAACACAGATTTGGAATGACACTTCATTTATTTTCAATTTGAAGTTACATCAGGGTAATCTCAGATGTGTACCTAGAAATTTAAAATAACAAAGGAGAAGAGAAAGATTAGCAACAATTCTAACAAACAATCACTCTAAACAGCAACAACAGTATCCACATCAACCAACAGCAAATGCAGGAATAATTTCAACAAAAATCAAACTTCAAACCACTCAATACCACATCAACAATATGTAGTGACCCAAAATTCAGCTAGATAACGCCCTGAATCTACTCGAACCTATTCCAATTGAATTCTGATCCTCAAACACCAAAATAAGGGCTATGAAAGCTGAAACTAAACTGAAATTTTCAATGAAACAGTCTATTTTTGGTTTTTCTACTGATTTTTATAGTTTTTGGATTTTTTAAAGGTTTGAATTTCAAATTTAGATCTGAAACTTAGAAAGAATTTTTTTTGGAGGGGGGGGAGGGGAATTTGGAGGCTCGAAAACTTTTTCATCAAGGCATTTGTAATGCCTTTTATAGGCAAAACTAGGGGCCTCAATCATATTTTTATTTTTACATATTAGTCCTCATCTATTTTTTATTTCACCCCTTTATTTTTGGCTTGTACTACAAGTAACTAAACCTATTTTTGTGAATTTTAATTTAAAGCCCCTTCTAGAAAGTTCTAGGGGGTTCTATTCTGATTTTTCTACCCCTAAAATTCCTAAACTACCCTTACCTGATTTCAAAAATTACCAATTCTAGTAAAAATACCCTTTTCCCATGCCTAAACTACCCCTAAAACCCCCTGAAATTACTACCCAAACTCAAACAAAACCCCTGAACTTATTTTGCAATTATTAACCCTTGATCTAGGTCTCAATTCACCAAATTACCATTATCAGCAATAACCAATCCACAAACCTCTAATGATACTAATTGAATACTTGAAAAACTAACTAAACAATCAAAGAACCAATACTAACATTTGAGTTAACAGGATGTTAAAAATAAATTGCAATTATGAGTTCAATAAACAAAAAATAAAATAAAAAAATCAGACAACAATTAACAAGACTACTTTAAAATCAATTAAACCTATGGGAGCAATACTGAAACGAAGAACGACTATATTAAACCAAAAGAAATCATAAAACAAATTTAACCATTAAAGAATATTAAACTAACATGATCAGAACAAAAATCATTATACTAAAAAAAAGAAAAATCAAAACAATAGGTAGAACAACTGTCCAATTAGGGCTAACAATCGAAAGGCAACTAAACTTAAAACCTAAACCTACACTGATATGAATCAGTTCAAACAACTGACCATTACAACTTAAACTGATCCAAATAAGCAGGAGGGATAAAACAAATAAACTAGACTTAAATTGCTTAAATCGACTAATCTAAACAAAAATTGAAGAACAAATCCTAAGCACACTTAAGAAGACTTACTAGAAAACTTACAAGGAATGACCATTTTTGTCAGATTTGAATTTGAGCGGCTCCGGTGAGATTCGAACGCCACTAATGGTGGATTCTTCATCAGGGAAGTGAGGAGATCGCGTGATATGAATTTGGGGCTGTTCCGACGAACTAGGGTTTTTTCCAGAAATTTAAAAATTATATTCGAAGTGTTGGAGCCTGATTCGAGGGAAGTTGAATGCATATTTGGAGAGAGGAGAATGAGGTAAGTTAAGGGTGTAAGTTTGGGGTCGTTTGGAGGGGTGGCGCCGCCGTGCACGGCGGTGGCGGCGCTAGGGTTTGGGTTATTTGAAGAGTTTGGGTGATATTTGGAAGAAAAAATGGTTGGATTCGGGGATACAGAGATGCGACTATGGTAAAAATTTGGGAGCTGTTGGACGATCGCCGCCGGCGGAGGCGATTTCCGGCCGGCGGCTTACAGCGGAGGAGTGGTGGGGAAATTTGGGGGCGGCTAGGGTTTGGGTAATGGGGAGACGAGAGAACCGGAGAGGGGGGGGGCATGGGGTTCAGACAGTAATATACAATGGAAGATTACATCTTGGCCGTTTGATCAAATAACCTAGACGGCTCAGATCATTTAGGCTCTAAACGACGCCGTTTTGACTCCACATGAGGCGGACTGGGTTGGGCAATTGGGTTTGGGTCGATGTGGGGTATATTTGGGCTTGGGGTTGATTTAATTGGTAATTTTTCCTTTTGGGCCACCATAACAATCTAATTCATGTATTAAGACAGCCTTTTTTTTTAATTTCCTCTTTATTCAATTTATTTTCATTTTGTATTTTCTTTTATTTTGTATTTTATTTTTTTGTATTTTTGTATTAATTTATTTTTTCTGATTTTATAAAATGCTAAAATAAAAACCAAAACAAATTAACTCTAACAATTATATTTCCTAATTTCCAGTTATAGTAGTTCCTAATTTAAATGCAACCTAATACAAAATGTTATTTTTGCTATTTTTCTCCTATTTTGTTCTAAAATAAATTAGTACTAATTAATACTAAAAATGTGGAATTAAATCTCTAAATGCAAATGCATATTTTTTTGTATTTTCATTTGATTTATCATGCAACCAATTAACACAAAATTTCAACAAAATTCATAAAAATTGTAAAATAATAAAGAAATCAATTATTTGAAACTTTTGGAATAATTTGCTTAGGGAAAAATCACGTGCTCACACCTGCCCCTCTTTGCCCGGAAACACGAAGAGTTTTCGTGCAAAGACAAGTGAGCGAAAACGAGCGATTTTTGCCCATTCGCATATTCCATGTGAAGCATTTTTGAAAGAGCTGACCGCACCCTGCTTCAGAGGCTGCCTACATATCCCGGGCTAAATAGGAATCAGGTCAGTGTAGTTCAGGAATGTCTGGTAGTTAGGACTACCAGGTGCTGTGATTTCATTGCTGTTGCTGTTGCTGCTGCTACTGCTTGCTGACCTCCTTATTACACCGTGGTAAAACAAAGAAACTAGCCTAAGCTATGATCTACGAGTTACAAAAGATCCTATCTAAAACTTGCTCTTGTGTTGCCTTGCATTTGTATCTTGTATTCTTGCGATGGGATTCTTGTTTTTGCCTTGGCGATGTTTTGCCATTCCTTTTGATGATGCTTGACTGCTGCAATTTGAAATTCGTGCCTCCATTCTTCAAGCGGGCTCCTGGTTGCTGAACTTTGAAATAGATTCCCTTGTTCTCCAGGTGGGCTTCTGATTGTAACAAAACAGATAATACAAAGAAAAATTTCTACCCCAGTTTGGTAACTGGGTATAACATGTTATCAAATATTAAAACTGACAGTTAAAATTAAATTGTACTTCCCTTGTTTTCCAGGTGGGTGCCTGATTGCTGAAACTTGAAATGTATTCCCTTGTTCTCCAGGTGGGCTCCTGATTTCTGTATTTGAAAAGTATTCCCTTGTTCTCCAGGTGGGCTCCTGCTTGTAACAAAACAGACAATACAAAGAAAAATTTCTGCCCCAGTTCGGTAACTGGGTACAACATGTTATCAAATATTAAAACTGACAGTTAAAATTAAATTGTACTTCCCTTGTTTTCCAGGTGGGTGCCTGATTGCTGAAACTTGAAATGTATTCCCTTGTTCTCCAGGTAGGCTCCTGATTGCTGCATTTGAAAAGTATTCCCTTGTTCTCCAGGTGGGCTCCTGCTTGCTGACTTTGAAAAGTATTCCCTTATTTTTCAGGTGGGATCCTGCTTGCAACAAACATACAAGACAAAGAAAATTTTTTGCCCTAGTTTGATAACTGGGTGCGTTATGTTACCAAATATTAAACTTGAAAGATAAAACTTGCATTATACTTCCCTTGTTATCCAGTGGGCGCCTGACTGCTGCGCTTGAAATGTATTCCCTTGTTCTTCATGTGGGCTCCTGCTTGCTGAATTTGAAAAATATTCCCTTGTTCTTCAGGTGGGCTCCTGCTTGCTGAATTTGTAAAAGTATTCCCTTATTCTTCAGATGGGCTCCTGCTTGCAACAAACATACAAGACAAAGAAAATTTTCTGCCCCAGTTTGATAACTGGGCGCGTTATGTTACCAAATATTAAACTTGAAAGATAAAACTTGCATTATACTCCCCTTGTTATCCAGGTGGGTGCCTGACTGCTGCGCTTGAAATGTATTCCCTTGTTCTCCAGGTGGGCTCCTGATTGCTGAAATTTGAAAAGTATTCCCTTGTTCTCCAGGTGGGCTCCTGATTGCTGAAATTTGAAAAGTATTCCCTTGTTCTCCAGGTGGGCTCCTGCTTGCTAAATTTAGAAAGTATTCCCTTGTTCTCCAGGTGGCACACTTGGAAAGGGTGGACAATTAGCTAGAGCAGCGGGTGCTGTAGCGAAACTGATTGCAAAAGAGGGGAAATCGGCCACATTAAAATTACCTTCTGGGGAGGTCCGTTTGATATCCAAAAATTGCTCAGAAACAGTCGGACAAGTGGGGAAGCTCCTGCTTGCAACCAAATAGACAAAGAAAAAGTTTCTACCCATCTCTTAATCAAAGAAAGATTTGTTAATATAAAATGGTGGTTAGCTCCTAGCATTCTTGTTGGCCATGTTCCTGCTTCCGACTTTGCTCTGACTTGCTTCCTTTTACTTGCTTCCTTGGGCTTGCTTTGAAATGCCTCGACTTCCTGATTGACTTTCAACCCTATGATTTTGATGACCCAAATGTTGTATCCATTATTGCCTTTTTGTGTTTCTGACTCCTCTTGTGAAACTTTGCTTTAACCCTACAGTTATCTGATTAACCCATTGATGGGATTTCCATTGGTCCTTCATGCTTTACTTTCTTTTGATATGTTCCAACCCTGTCGTGTCGTATAACTGGGAAGCTGATAGTTAGCTTTTACATCTTTCTTTTGTGTTTTGAACAGAACTGACACTGAAACATCTTATAGACAGACTTCAAGAGAATGAAATGCAATGACCTCGAATGTTAAGGATAGAAAGACTCTAAAAACGGATGATTTGTAATGAAGAGAGAAGGATAGGACTTATCTAAGTGTAACGGCTGGTACCATTGATCGCGCCATGCATTTTGGATATTATCCAGCCTAGTCTGTCCAACCAATCAACTTTCCATTGCCACATTTGCTGTTTCATACTTTCAAAACCTTACTTTCGCCAAAACCCAAACCTTGCTTGTTTTGCCATGTTTCAAATACCTTTCAACCACAGACTTCTTTCATTTGCCAATCTGAAAACTCACTTTCGCCTTACGGTGCCCGTGAGGGTTTTCACCAATAAGACTCTCTCATTTTTGATATCTCTCAAAACTCACTTCGCCTTACGGTGCCCATGAAGGTTTTCACCAATAAGACTCTCTCATTTTTATTTCTCTCAACTCACATCGCCTTATGGTGCCTGTGAGGTTTTTCACCAATAAAACTCTCTCATTTTCATCATTTTCCTTATGGCACCAGAGTGTTGTCCCCAATATGAATCACTTTACCTGCTCGTATTGGCATTTCTTAAAACTGATCAGAAGGCCTTTCTTTGGACCGTAATGTGGCTTTTGGATGGGTTTTATAAAAAAGGGTATAGAGGCTCAAAATAATTCAACGTGGGTTCAAAATTACAACTTTCGGAATCATATTTCTCGCAACAACCACAACTTCTACCCCAGTTTCCTTCTTGGGGATTCTTGGACTTTTATTTTGTTGTGATTGAACCTCAGAGAGGCTGCCTACGTACCCTTTCGGGATCAAGTCAAATGTAGTTCAGGTCATAAAATTACTTCGTTGTTGCGATCTTTCCTTTTTCCATTTTTCCTTTTCTTTTCATTTTTTTTCGTTCCCTTCTCTTCTTTTTTCTTTTCTTTTCTTTTCCTTTTTGATTTTTCTTTTCTTTTCTCTTCTTTTCTTTTCTTTCTTTTTCTTTTCTCTTTTTGCTTTTTCTTTTCTTTTCTTTTGATTTTCCTTTCTTTTCTTTTTCGCTGTTTTTCTCTTGTTTCTCCACTTAATTTCCCCGCTCGGGTTCTCGAGTTTTGTTATTGATTCCAAAAGAGGGATATGAAAGAAAATAGAATAAGGCTCAAAGGGATGATAAATGATAAATTGTTTGGATAGTAGAACAAAATGCCTTCGTCATTTCAATCTCAAAACATGCCAAGTACAATTACATTTAGATAAAGAAATCATACATAGTATCGCTTGACTGCATCAGAGTTAATAGCCATTTCTACACATTTTCCTTCCACGTCTGTTAGATACAATGCACCATTGGACAACACTCGTGTTACAACAAATGGCCCCTGCCAGTTGGGGGCGAACTTTCCTTTTGCCTCAGCCCAGTGAGGTAAGATACGCCTCAACACCAATTGCCCTACTTCAAACTTCCGTGGACGCACTTTCTTGTTATATGCTCTTGCCATTCTCTATTAGTATAATTGTCCATGACATACTGTTGCCAATCTTTTTTCATCAATCAGGCTCAATTGTTCCAAACGGGCTTTGACCCACTCATCATCGTCAATTTTTGCTTTGGCAACAATCCGAAGGGATGGTATTTCAACCTCTGCAGGTATCACCACCTCTGTACCATATACCAGTGAATAAGGAGTTACCCCTACTGAAGTGCAAACAGTAGTGCGATAGCCTAACAGAGCAAAAGGTAACTTCTCATGCCATTGCCTGGATCCTTCCACCATTTTTCGAAGTATCTTCTTGATATTCTTGTTAGCTGCCTCGACCGCTCCATTAGCCTTAGGACGATATGGGGTGGAATTGCGGTGCGTGATCTTAAACTGCTGACATGTTTCCGCCATCAGATGGCTGTTGAGATTGGCACCATTGTCTGTGATAATCACCTTCGGGATTCCAAATTGACAAATGATATTTGAATGCACAAAATCGACCACTTCCTTCTTGGTCACTAATTTGAAAGTTTTCGCCTCAACCCGCTTACTGAAGTAATCAATGGCTACTAGAATAAACATGTGCCCATTAGATGCCGCTGGCTCGATTGGCCCAATGACATCCATCCCCCAAGCAACGAAGGGCCATGGTGTCGACATTGTGTGCAATTCAGATGGAGGAGAATGAATCAAATCTCCATGTACTTGGCACTAATGACACTTGCGTACGAAACTGATACAATCTCGTTCCATAGTGAGCCAATAATATCCTGCTCG
>MU689053.1:213317-224775 GCA_026770625.1 Nicotiana glauca | reverse complement strand
TCAGGGATGGTATTATGCACTTAACGTGCTTGCGATCGAAATTCGATGTTTTGTTGTAATGAGCATATTTAGCTCCAAGTGCAATCTCCTTCTGTGAGATCTATTTATGGAGTATGTTATTTGGATCGGGTTGCGTGCCACAACAGTGTTATGTCGAGTCTAGTTTTCTATATGCTATTTCTTTGTGTGTTTCGCTTCCTATCTTTCTAGGAGAAGTCCGCGTTGGTGCGGGGTTTAGTTAATTCATTCCACAATTCGATTTCCTGTTTGTGTCGTGTTCGGATTGGTGGCCTATTGGTGCATGGTAGCATCATATGAGATTTTAATAATTTCTGAGGTGGCTTATTGCCTGAGCAGTTGTATCGGATAAGACGAGATCCCTTGATCTAGGATTCTGTGCAATCCAGTTATACGAGGTGTGTTACGGAAATAAGACCATTATTTGGTTCAGAATGAGGTAAGGGCCTTGTCAAGAGTGTAGACCTAATGTTTTGTTGACTCAGCGATTGATTATGAATGTCGGTACATCTCTTCCGTCGTAGCGGTATGGTAAATGTTGGAGTAAGACCTGTTTATGTCAGGGGGTGCAGTGGGAGCATCGGATCAGTAGGATTTTGGCTAAATGGATCGGAGAATATTATTGTGGTCCTGTGGATTTAGTGTTGCAAAGTAAGAATTGGGCAAAGTGATGCCGTTTTGTTTGAGTACAACGTGTAGTGGTTGATATGGCGATCTTATGTCGGAAGCAGGCCTAGCATAGGATTTAGGATGTTGGAATCGGGCTCTAAGGCTTATTTTCTTGAGTAAAAGGGAACATTTTTCAGAATTTATCGAGCTTATGTGCTCAGCTAAGTTGTGGTAGCACGGGAAGGTGCGTGAGGTTCTAAACAGTGATTTCAGACTACTCCAGCACAGTTCTCAGCACGTTCGAGGATGAACGTATGTTTAAGTGGGAGAGAATGAAACGACCCGACTGGTCGTTTTGAGTACTAGCGCTCCGTTCAGTAGTCGGAGGCCATGAACAACTTCATTTCAGGTATTATGACTTGTACGCGTGGTCGGAATTGAATTTCGAGAAGTCCAGAGTTGAATTGGGAAATAACTCTTATTTCGGAAGCTTAAAGTTGAAAGAATGAACTAGGATTGGAATTTTGAGTAAACGACCTTGGAATCGGGATCTAAAGGTTCCAACAGGTTCGTATGATGATTTTGGACTTGGGCATATGCCCGGAGTGGGTTTTGGATAACCCTGGAGCGTTTTGACGCCTAATGTGGAAGTTAGTATTTTAGAAGAAATTTCATAAGTTTGGTTTGAAGTGCATATCGGTGTTATCAACGTTCGTTTGGAATTCCGAGACTGTGAATAGCTCCGTATAGTGAATCTGGAGTTTGGGGCGCGACGGAAGTGAATTCGGAAGTCCGTAGACCATTTTGAAGCCATTTGGCTAAAGATAGAAATTTGAAGGTTTTTGGAGAGTTTGACCGGGGGGTTGACTTTTTGATATCGGGGTCGAAATCAAATTTTGGAAGTTGGAGTAGGTCCATAATGTCAAATATGACTTGTGTGCAAAATTTAAAGTCAATCGGACGTGATTTGATAGGTTTCGGCATCGGAAATAGAAGTTGGAAACTTTAAAGTTCATAAAGCTTGAATTGAGGTGTAATTCATGATTTTGGTGTTGTTTGATATGATTTGAGGCCTCGAGCAGGTCCGTAATGTGTTTTGGGATTGGTTGGTACGATTAGTTGGGGTCCCGGGAGTCCCGGGGGCCCCGGTGGATTCCGGGTGGTTAAGGGATCAAAAAAAGGGGATTTTTGGAAGAAACATGCAGCTGGTATCTGGTATAACCGCTTCTGCGGAAATGGGACCGTAGAAGCGGCCCCGTAGAAGCGGGGAAGAGCTCGCAGAAGCGGAAAGGGGGGGCAGGCCCAGGTAACCGCAGAAGTGGCCCAGGGAGCGCATAAGCAGTTCCGCTTATGCGGCCCCCAGACCGCAGAAGTGGTCAGTCCACTCAAGCCCAAAACCGCTGAAGCGGTTAGAAAGTCGCAGAAGCGACATCCGCAGAAGCAGAAATTCCATCGCAGAAGCGAAAATTGCTGAAGGCAGAAGGGTTATTTTAAAGTCGGGATTTGTCCATTTCACTCATCTTCTTCACTTTATTTGGCGATTTTGGAGGGTTCAAAGGAGGGTCTTCATCAACAACGTTAAGGTATGTTATCCCTACCTATTATAAGCTAAATACATTGATTATGTATGAGATTAAGCACGAAAATTAGTGTAAATATTGGGGTTTGGTTGGAAACCTAGAAGATTATAACCTTGGATATTAGCCACGATTCTGAGTATGGAATTAGGAGAAAATTATATATTTGAGTTCCTAAGGTCATGGGTAACCTTTATCTTCAAAAAATTTCGGATTCCGGGCACGTGGGCCCGAGGGCATTTTGGTCAACTTTTCGTTCGGGGTTAGAATATGTTATGACTTGAGTTGTAAGGTATAGTTAAGCATATATTAATGGATTTGTATGATCATTGGCTAGTTTTGGTGCATTGTGCGTTGGTTCAAGCTTTCGGAAAGATGTAGAATGCCGGTTGCGAGTCTTCAGAGCGAGGTGAGTCTCCTTTCTAATCTTGTGAGGGGGAATTTACCCCATAGGTGAGTTAAATTGGTTATGTTCTCCTATTTGTGGGGACTACGTACGCACGAGGTGACGAGAGTCTGTGCGTAGCTACTATTATGCTATTGTCCAGGTAGTTAGGACCCATCAGCATGTTATACTTGAATTAACTATGAACCCATCGATGACTTGGATTGTTAAATCACCTTTGATTAGTAAACGAATTTAAAAAGAGATTAAACATCATTTTTTTTTCTGAACTTGTTAAACAGAGAATTGGCTTATTTTGATAATTATTTTTGATAAAATACTAATTGGCTATCTTAACATGTATCTTATGTGTACCGCGTCGCATGGATGATTCGCGAGCGGGGCAATATATCACATTAAATTAATAATTGGATTTTCTAAAAGACTTAAGCTTTGTTTTTCTCAAAATTAATAAAGAGAATTGACCTTTCCTGGATATTTTCTCCACGTTGACTTCCTGACAGTTTATCTGTCTGTATGTGTTTATTTTGGAACGGGCCGAACGCCTTGACAGATTAATAGATGCATCTATAGGCGCGCCGTCGACCCTCGACAAGTGCATATTTATTTATGTTGTATCGGGCCGTCGCCTCGGTATGATTTGCGCATGCTTATATTGCTGCCTGGATTTATTTAAGGTGTTACATGCCTCACTATGGCTCGGGATCATATTCTTAATAATGAAAAGAAACCTTGGAAATTTCCTATGAAGGAATTACATGTTTACTTGTTTTCTCTATTTGGATAAAAATCATGTTAGATAATAAATCCACTGTTGATATGTATACTGAGAATAAATAACCGTTGGACCATTAGAGTGTGTCAAAGTTGACCATCTCGTCTCTACCCCTTCGAGATTAGGCGGGACACTCACTGAGTACACGTTGATTACGTACTCATACTACACTTCTGTGCATTTTGTTGCACAGGTACATGATATTTTAGCGGCCTACTGGGCGCAGCAGCACATACAAATTCGGGAACAAGGTGAGTTGCAGTATGCGAGGCGGCCCGCAGCTCTTTAAAGTCCCTTCTAGTAACTGTATTTCTTTCCTGTCCATTGTATTCCGGACGGATGTTGTGTTGTATTTTATGTCTTTATCAGTTGTTGCTCATGCACTTGTGACACCGGGTTTCTGGGATAGTTTTAGTAAATCTTTGTACTAATTGGTATTATTTAAGTTCAAATTCAAGAAATGATCTTATTTTTATCTGAAACAGAAGGAAAAACATTAGATTTTCAAAAATATTAAAAGAGAAAATTAATTGGTAATCTAATTGGCTGGCCTGACAGCGCTGTCCGGCGCCACCACGACCCTTAGTGGATTTTGGGTCGTGCCAAACAAGTAAGAACACATTCAATCATGAAGCAAAACTTAAATCTAACAGGATTATTATGAAAAAAGTTTAAGCAAAACAAATTCAAACTAAAAGAAACGGAAAGACTGTTTACTACGGGTCATAGATTGAACCTAAATAAAATTGATGGCAAATACTTATTATTGAGAACACAATCAAAGAAACAGAAACATAATAAAAAAATAACAGAATGAGAAAAGAAAGAAAAAAATACCTCAATCTCAAATTCGTGAGCCTTCTCATCCAATTCGGACTATAATCATCCTTAATTAAGTGTTTTCATAAGAAAACACCTAATTAAGGACTAATATAGCCCGGATATCTTTTGTTCCCAAATTACAAGCACTTAGGATTTTCTACCAATTTTGATTTGAAATTCGAGGGATTTGGTGGTGATTTGAGGAAATCTAAGGCCGGATTTGAGATGAGGAGGAGGAAGAGTTCCTATGGTGTAATTTTGGGTAAGAACGGAGACCGGCGCCGCCGGACACGGCGGAGACGATGACCCTAACTTTAAAGATATAGGGAGTTAGGAATGGATTTGAGAGAAGATACTATGGGGATTGGAAAGAGGAGGGGAAAGAGGTTTGATGGTGTGATTTTTGGGTCGTTTGGAGGTTGGCCGCCGCCGTGGGCGATTTCCGGCGGCGGCATTAGGGCGGAGCTGGCGACAAGGCGGAGGTACGAGGAAAGGAGGAAATTGTCTCTACATTTTTCCCTAATTTTGGACACTTTTATTATTATGGCAAGACTGATCTTGAGCCGTTGGATCAGTCAAGATGAAGGGCTTAGATAAAAATGGGGGCGGACTGGGTCAAGTGGGTTTGGGTGTGGGCCGGCGAGGGTAAATTGGGCCAAAGGGTTGGGCGTGTGTTTGGGATCAGAACTGATTCAAATGTAACAACCCACTTTTATTTCCTTATTTTGTAATTTCTTTTGTTTTTCTCTCTTTTATTTATTTGCTTTCTTTTCTCCTTTTCTTGTTGTATTTTTTAATTTTAATTTTATTTTATTAAAAATGTCAACAAATAAAAATCAAAGACCCAATTGACTCTAATATGATATTATTTAATTCCCCAAAATTAACTTATTTCTAGTTTTAAACTAAAATTAAAATAAATTCCACAAATTAAAAATAAAAGTGCAAAGAACCATTTTTTGTCATTTTCTTTATATGTGAATAATTTTAACTACTAATTGATACTAAAATATAAAATTAAATCCCAAACAAATGCCAAATGTATTTTTTTGTATTTTTTTATGAATTAAAATGCATGGATAAAATGCAACAATTACCAGAAAATGTCACCAAATTCACAAAAATTGTAAAGAAATCATTTTGTTTGGAATTTTGGGAATAATTCATATATAGGGCAAAAATCATGTGCTCACAACTGCCCCTCTTTGCTCGAAAACATGAACAGTTTTCGGGCAAAGTTAAGTGAGCGGATACTAGTGATTTTTGCCCGTTTGAATATTCCGTGTGAAGCATTTTGAAAGAGTTGACCGCGCCCTGCTTCGGAGGTTGCCTACATATTCTTGGCTAAAAAGGAATTAGGTCAGTGTAGTTCGGGAATGTCTGGTAGCTGAGAGTACCAGGAGCTGTGATCTCATTTCTGTTGCTGCTGCTATTGCTTGCTGACCTCCTTATTACACCGTATCAAAATAGAAGAAGCTAGCCTAAGCTATGATCTATGGATTACAAAAAGGTCCTATCTATGTCTTCAAACTTGCTCTTATGTTGCCTTGAACTTGTATTTTTTCGATGGAATCCTTGTTGTTGCCGCTAACTATGATTGGCGATGTTTTGCCATTCCTCCGAGTGATGCTTGACTGCTGAAATTTGAAATATGTGCCTCTATTCTCCAGGCGGGCTCCTGATTGCTGACGCTTGAAAAGTATTCCCTTATTCTCCAGGTGGGCTCCTGACTGCAACGCTTGAAAAGTATTCCCTTGTTCTCTAGGTGGGCTCCTGACTGCAACAAAATAGACAAACAAAGAAATTTTCTGCCCCAGTTTGGGGACTGGGCACATCACGTTATCCAATATTACAAACTTTAAAAGCTAAAATTTGAACTATACTTCCCTTGTTCTCCAGGTGGGCACCTGACTGCTGAAAATTGAGAAGTATTTCCTTGTTCTCCAGGTGGGCTCCTGATTGCTGAACTTTGAAAAGCATTCCCTTGTTCTCCAGGTGGGCTCCTGATTGCTGAATTTGGAAAGTATTCCCTTGTTCTCCAGGTGGGCTCCTGATTGCAACAAAACAAACAAGACAAAGAAAATTTTCTGCCCAGTTTGATGACTGGGCGCGTTATGTTACCACATATTAAAACTTGAAGGATAAAATTTGCATTATAATTCCCTTGTTCTCCAGGTGGGTGCCTGACCGCTGAACTTGAAACGTATTCCCTTGTTCTCCAGGTGGGCTCCTAATTGCTGAATTTGGAAAGTATTCCCTTATTCTCCAGGTGGGCTCCTGATTGCAACAAAATAGACCAAGAAATCTTTCTGCCACTGTCTCAATCAAAGAAAGATTTGTTAATGGTGGTTAGCTGCTGGCATTCTTGTTGGGTATGTTCCTTCTTCCGGTTTTGCTCCAACTTGTTTCCCTGGACTTGCTTTGAAACGCCTCGACTTCTTGACTGACTTTCAGCCCTCTGACTTTGATGACCCAAATGTTCTATCCCGTATTGCTGTTTTGTGTTTCTGACCCCTCTTGTGAAACTTTGCCTCTCCCCCACAGTTATCTGATTACACTGATGGGATTTCTATTGGTCCTTCATGACTTACTTTCTTTTGATATGTTCCAACCTTGTTGTGCCGTACAACTGGGAAGCTGGTAATTAGCCTTGACATCCTTCTTTTATTTTTGAATAGAACTGACACTGAAACATCTTATAGACAGACTTCAAGAGAATGAAATGCAATGACCTCGAAGGTCAAGGATAGAAATACTCTGAAAGCGGATGATTTGTAATGAAGAGAAGAGGATAGGACTTATCTGAGTGGAATGACTGGTACCATTGATTGTGTCATGCATTTTGGATTAACCAGCCTAGTCTGTCCAACCAATGCTCTTTCAATTGCCACATTTGCTGTTCCAGACTTTCATAACCTGACTTTCACCAAAACCCAAACCTTGCTCGTATAGCTATGTTTTGAGCAGCTTTCAACCACATACTTGTTTCATTTGACCATCTGAAAACTCACCTTCGCCTTACGGTGCCCGTGAGGGTTTTCACCAACAAGACTCTCTCATTTTTGATATCTCTCCAAAATCACTTCGCCTTACGGTGCCCGTGAGGGTTTTCACCAATAAGACTCTCTCATTTTTATTTCTCTCAACTCACGTCGCCTTATGGTGCCTGTGAGGGTTTTCACCAATAAGACTCTCTCATTTTCATCATTTTCCTTCTGGCACTAGAGTGTTTCCCCCAACATGAACCACTTTACTTGCTCGTATTGGCATTTCTTGAAGATTGATCGGAAGTTCTTTCTTTGGACCGTAATGTGGCTTTTGGATGTGTTTTAGAAAGAAGGATATAGAGGCTCAAAATAATTTAACATGAGTTCAAAATTACAACTTTTGGAATCAGATTTCTTACAACAACCACAACTTATGCCCCAGTTTCTTTCTTGGGGACCTTTGAACTTTTATTTTGTTGTAACTGAACCTCAAAGAGAGGCTGCCTACGTACCCTTTCGGGATCAAGTCAAACGTAGTTCAGGTCATAAAATTACTTCATTTGTTGCGATCTTTCCTTTTTCCACTTTTCCTTTTCTTTTTTCTTTTCTTTTCTTTTTCTTTTCTCTTTTTGTCCCTTTTCCCTTTTTTCTTCTTCTTTGTTTTTCTTTTCTTTTATTTTTCTTTTCTCTTCTTTTTATTTTTTACTGTTTTTCTCTTGTTTCTCCACTTATTTTTCTCGCTCGGGTTTTTGAATTGTGTTGTTGATTCCGAAAGAGGGGTACCAAAGAAAAAAGAACAAGGCTCAAAAGGATAACAAAGGATAAAGTGTTTGGATAGCAGAATAAAATGCCTTCGTCATTTCAATCTCAAAACATGCCAAATACAATTAGGTACATTTAGATAAAGAAATCATACATAGTATCTCTTGACTACATCAGAGTTGATAGCCATTTCTACACATTTTCCTTCCACATCTGTTAGATACAATGCACCATTGTACAACACTCGGGTTACAACAAATGGCCCCTGCCAGTTGGGGGCGAACTTTCCTTTTGCTTCGGCCCAATGAGGTAAGATACGCCTCAACACCAATTGCCCTACTTCGAACTTTCGTGGGCGCACTTTCTTGTTATATGCTCTTGCCATTCTCTGTTGGTATAATTGTCCGTGACATACTGCTGTCAGTCTCTTTTTATCAATCAAGCTCAGTTGCTCCAATCAAGCCTTGACCCATTCGACATCGTCAATTTTTGCCTCGGTGATAATCCGAAGGGATGGTATTTCAACCTCTATGGGTATTATTACTTCCGTTCCATATACCAATGAATAAGGAGTCGCCCCTACTAAAGTGCGAACAGTAGTGCGATAGCCTAACAGGGCAAAAGGTAATTTCTTATGCCATTGCCTGAACCCTTCCACCATTTTCCGAAGTATTTTCTTGATGTTCTTGTTAGCTGCCTCGACTGCTCCATTAGCCTTAGGACGATATGGGGTGGAATTGCGGTGCATGATCTTAAACTGTTGACATGACTCCGCCATCAGATGGCTATTGATATTGTTACCTTCGGGATTCCAAATCGACAAATGATATTTGAATGCACAAAATCGACCACTACCTTCTTGGTCACCGATTTGAAAGTTTTCGCCTCAACCCACTTAGCGAAATAATCAATGGCCACCAGAATAAACTTGTGCCCATTTGACGTCGCTAGCTCGATCGGCCCAATGACATCCATTCCCCAAGCAACGAAAGGCCATGGTGCCGACATTGTATGCAATTCAGAAGGTGGAGAGTGAATCAAGTTTCCGTGTACCTGGCAGTGATGACACTTGCGCACAAAATTGATACAATCCCGTTCCATAGTAAGCCAATAATACCCTGCTCGGAGAATCTTCTTGGCCAATACATATACACTCATATGAGGTCCACAAATTCCCGCATATACTCGGTCATTATAGTTGTAGCCTGTTTAGCATCCATGCACCTCAATAAACCACGATCTGGAGTTCTTTTGTACAACACTCCTCCACTGAAGAAAAATCCACTTGCTAAGCGTCTAATGGCTCTCTTTTGATCCCCTGTGGCCTGTGCCGAATATGCTCCCATCCTGAGGTATTCTTTGATATCCTGGAACCACGGCTCACCATCAAGCTCTTCCTCCACCATGTTACAATAGGCATGCTGATCTCGAACCTGAATTTGCAATAGGTCCACGTATGCCTTATCTAGATGATGCAACATCGATGCCAAAGTGGCCAAAGCATCAGCAACTTCATTATGAATCCTTGGGATATGCCTGAAGTCTATCGACTGAAACTGTTGACAAAGTTCATGCAAACACTGCCGGTACGGTATGAGCTTTAAGTCTCGTGTCTCCCATTCTCCCTGAATCTGATGCACCAGAAGATCCGAGTCGCCCATGACCAAGATCCCCTGGACACCCACGTCTATAGCCAATCTCAAACCCAAGATACATGCCTCATATTCAGTCATGTTATTGGTGCAATAGAAGCGAAGTTGAGCTGTAACAGGGTAGTGTTGCCCTATCTCATAAATAAGTACCGCTCCTATCCCGACGCCTTTGGTATTGGCAGCCCCATCAAAGAAAAACTTCCACCCTGGCCTTTCGACTTGTTCTAATTCCTCGACGTGCATTGTCTCCTCATCAGGGAAATATGTCTTCAAAGGTTCATACTCATCATCAACTGGGTTCTCGGCTAGATGATCAGCCACCGCTTGTGCTTTCATTACAGTATGGGTCACGTAGACAATATAAAATTCTGTGAGCAAGATTTACCATTTCGCGAACCTTCCTGTGGGCATGGGCTTTTGAAAGATGTACTTCAATAGGTCTAACCTCGAGATGAGATAGGTGTAATATGATGACAAGTAATGTTTCAATTTCTGCGCTACCCAGGTTAGAGCACAACACGACCTCTCAAGCTGCGTGTATTTTACCTCATAAAATGTGAACTTCTTGCCGAGGTAGTAAATTGCATGTTCTTTCTTTCCTGTTACGTCATGCTGCCCCAGTACACAACTAAAAGACTTATCCAAAGCTGTCAGATAGAGGATCAAGGGTCTTCCCGGCTCTGGCGGAACCAACACAGGTGGATTGGCCAAATATTCCTTAATCTTGTCAAATGCTTCCTGACATTCATCCATCCATCTGACCGCAACATCTTTCTTTAGCAGCTTAAAGATAGGCTCGCAAATTGTTGTAAGCTGGGCAATAAACCTGCTGATGTAATTCAACCTGCCGAGCAAACTCATCACCTCTTTCTTGCTTCTTGGTAGTGGTAACTCCTAAATGGCTTTAATTTTGGACGGGTCTAACTCAATACCGCATCAACTTACCACAAACCCCAACAAATTCCCCAACAGAACTCCAAATGCACATTTCGTCGGATTAAGTTTGAGGTTGTACCTACGGAGTCTCTGGAAAAACTTCCTTAGGTCTTTGACATGATCACACCGCTTTCTCGACTTTATAATCAGGTCATCTACATAGACTTCAATTTCCCGATGTATCATATCATAGAACATGGTGGTCATTGCCCTCATATATGTTTCCCCTGCATTCTTCAACCCAAATGGCATGACCCTATAACAATACGTTCCCCAAGGTGTGATGAATGCCGTCTTTTTCGCATCTTCCTCATCCATTAAAATCTGGTGATGTCCCCCATAACAATCCACGAAGGAACCGATCTCATGTTTGGCATAATTGTCAATCAGTATATGGATGTTTGGCAGTGGTAAGTTATCTTTTGGACTCGCCCTATTGAGATCACGGTAATCAATGCACACTCTGGTCTTTCCATCCTTCTTTGGCACAGGCACAACATTGGCTAACCAAGTGGGATACCGGGTGACCCGGATGACCTTTGCATCAAACTGCTTGGTGACCACTTCTTTGATTTTCACACTGATATCTGTTTTGAATTTCCTCAGCTTCCGCTTGACAGGAGGGCATGCCGGGTCGGTGGGCAATTTGTGGACCACCAAATCGGTACTTAAGCCCGGCATATCGTCATATGACCACGCAAAAACATCTTTGTACTCAAGCAGCACCTTGATTATCTCTTCTCTGAGCGGAGGCTCCAAATGGACACTTATTTTTGTTTCCCGTACATTCTCCTGATCCCCTAAATTGATTGTCTGTGTCGTTCAGATTAGGTTTGGGTTTTTCCTCGAATTGACTTAATTCTTTATTGATTTCTTCAAAGGCTTCCTCATCATCATATTCTACCTCGTCATCA
>MU689053.1:179002-213008 GCA_026770625.1 Nicotiana glauca | reverse complement strand
TAGGCCGAAGACTCCGCATGCATGACACATCAGTGATACCAGCATAAAAGAGACTGTACAAGAAAGAAAAGAAAGACAAAATAAAGGCTATAAGGAATGAAAAAGAAAGGAAATTGCATTTCATTAAAATTGTAAGATAACAAGGTTTAACTCATCCAAACGGTCGGAACATAGCATTCGAATTACAACCTTGGAAGTAATCCATATTAAACTGAAAGGAAAATCAAAACTAACTACCACGACTCCCTCCGGGTAGGAAGAGGAGTAGCTTCCCAAGCTACGAACTGCACATCTGCTTTGCTTGGATCTTCGCCTGCCTTCACCATATTCACCTCATCAAACATCTTTTCAAACCTTTCCATCAGCTTCTTGTCAGGTTCCATCATTACAGAATGAAGCATTACCGTTGCTGGGCGCCTCTTAGTACCAGGACGGACAAAGGAACGGGATAGGCGGGGCATGGGTTTTGGAAGGGTCCATGCTCTCCTTTTCATCTGCTTATCTCGCCTTATGTCAGCAGCAGTGGGATTAAAGCCTAACCCGAAAGTATCCAAGTTTCCAGGAAGAGATACCGGCTGTATGATGCCCTGTAACGAAGCACCCAAGCCTTTTCCAGGCAATAGTCCATTCTTTATCATTTCTGAAGCCACCATGATAGATGCAGCAGCTACTCTAGGCCTAGGAATACATTCTCCTTCTGGAATTTTGGCAACTGACACTGTGTCCAAGACTTGGTAAACCTATGGACCTTTGTCATCCTCATCTTCATCGAAAGGCATAATGGTATTACATGAATTATCCTCTCCATGCACAATAATTTTCTGTCGGCCCCATTCGAATTTGACCATCTGATGTAAGGTAGACGGCACAGCTTTTGCGGCATGAATCCAGGGCCGACCCAATAAGAGATTGTAGGAAACAGCCACGTCGAGCACTTGGAACTCCATTGTGAATTCAACTGGTCCTATTGTCAGTTCTAACACGATGTCCCCGACCGTGTCCTTTCCTCCTCCATCAAATCCTCGCACGCAGATGCTATTCTTCTGGATTCTCTCACTGTCCACTTTTAACTTTTCCAGGGTGGAGAGAGGGCAAATGTTTGCGCTAGACCCGTTGTCAATCAATACTCGAGTAACCACCGAGTCTTCACACTTCACTGTGAGGTAAAGTGCCCTATTATGCTTAGTACCCTCCAAAGGCAACTCATCATCGGAAAATGTAACCCTGTTGACCTCGAAAATCTTATTCGTTATCTTCTTCAGATGATTTACAGAGATCTTATCCGGAACATAGGATTCATTTAGAATCTTCATCAACGCCCGACGATGCTCGTCCGAATGAATCAATAGAGACAGCAGTGAAATCTGCGCTGGAGTTTTCCTCAATTGTTCTCTAATAGAATAATCTTGCGCCTTCATCTTCTTTAAGAATTTTTCAGCCTCTTCCTCAATTACGGCCCTTTTTACTGGTGCAGGATTGTCTTTGTCTACTTTAACCTTTCTCAGCTCTTCAGGGGCAAAGCATCTCCCTGAACGGGTCAGTCCATGGGTTTCACAAACTTCTTCTTTAACTTCCTTCCCCTTGTACATCACAATCACTCGGTCATAGTTCCATGGGACGACCTTTTGACCAACCACTGGTAACTGAGTCACCGGTTTGATGATAATCGGCTCTGCACGAATGCCCTTTACAATCACAACAGGCTTAATAACCGCTCCTGGTACTTTAACGGTTTCTTGTTTTATTGCCATCACTGGTTTGCTGACTGTCTGTTCTACTGTGACCATGTCTTCTCATCAATTGCTTTCTCATTTGCTTTGTTCTCACTGGACCTGATCATCATTACGGTTTGTGAAGGCTTTATGTACTCTCCCTTCTGTACTAACTCGATCATGTGAGTCTCATGATGGGTGGGTAATGGATTCTAAGTGATGTTAGGCGTCTCCGGAGCCTGTACTTCAATCCGGCGGGTATCAATGAGCTCCTGGATGGCCGTTTTCAAATGCCAACACTTCTCTGTATCATGCCTTAGGGCACCCGAGCAATACTCACAATTCACCGAATGGTCCAGGTTCCTTGGAGGAGGATTTGGTATTTTGGGTTCAATTGAACTTAACATGCCCAATTGTCTCAATCTGTGGTATAAGATGGTGTAGGATTCTCCCAATGGTGTGAAAGTTTTCTTCTTTTGTAGCCTGTCATTCTTGGAAGCGAGGTTGGGTCGAAAACCGGGTCTAGTGGGGTTTTGTAGGCCCTCGGAGGTGGATATGTGTTTTGAGTATGGTAGGTATTTTGTGGGGTGGGTGCACGCCATGGTTTCTGAGGTTGGGGGTATGTTTGGGAGTGGTGGACGGAGAAGTGGGGAACTAGAGGTGGATAGTAGTGTTGTGGTGGGACATATGGGCTGTGTGGGTAGGTTTGGGGTTGGGGGCGTGGTTGGTGATAATATGGTGATGGACCCCTAGACCATGCTCTTGATTCCACTACTGTAACATCTTATTTTTTCTTCTTGCCCAATACCCCTCCAGTGCCACTCTGGATGGCCTGGGTATTGCTTTAATCGCTGAATAGCTCATAATTTTGTTAGTCTTGAGACCTTCTTCCACCATACTTCCCATTTTTACTACCTCGTTGAAAGTTTTCCCAACTGCCCATACTAGATGACCGTAATAAGTAGACTTTAAAGCCTGCAGAAAATAGTCGACCATTTCTCCTTCCTTCATTGGAGGATCAACTCTGGCGGCCTGTTCTCTCCACCGAAAATCGTACTCTCTGAAGCTTTCCCCTGGCTTCTTCTCAATTTTGGTCAGTGACAACCGGTCCGGGATGATCTCTAAGTTGTACTGAAAATGGCCTGCAAATGCCTGGGCCAAATCGTCCCAGGTGTACCATCGAGCATGATCTTGCCGCGTGTACCATTCCAAAGCAGCACCACTGAGACTTTGACTAAAGTATGCCATTAATAATTCATCCCTTCCCCCAAAGCCTCTCATCTTGCTACAAAATCTCCGCAGATGTGCTACTGGGTCACCATGTCCGTCATACAGATTGAACTTTGGTAACTTGAATCCCGCAGGCAATTGGACGTCAGGAAACAAGCACAAGTCCTTGTAAGCGACACTCTCCTGTCCTTTTAGACCTTGCATATTTCTGAACGATTGTTCCAAGATTTTCACGTTTCGTATCATTTCTTCCTGCTCAGAGTTTTTAGAAGGCTTCTCTTCTTCAGTTGAGATATCAAGAAGGGGAGTGTAAGGATATGGTTCTGGCAGTTTGAAGGTGGGTTCCGGTGGGTAGTGGTGGATTTCCTGGGTTTGAAATAGGGGTTCACTAGAAGATCTCCGTAATGTGGAGGGTGGAGGAGCCACAAACACGGGAATGGTTAGAGGTGGAGGGCATGGGATTTGCTTAGGTGGGGGAGGTGGTGGTGTTTGGGAAGTAGTTGCGTAGTATTGCCGATAAGCAAGGTAGGTCGGAGAAGAATTAACTGTAGGAGGATCTTGTGGCTGAGCTAATGGTGGATATAGGTAGGGTTAGCAGGGTAAGTTGGTAGTGGGTGTCCTTTTGCCCAAGCCTGGTACATTTCGGCCATCTGTTGCTTCAACTTATACATTTCCTCTTTCATGGCGTTGACATCCAAAACTTCTTCCTCCCTAGATGGGTCGACGATGCTTGCTTCTAACTCTTGGTTGACCATTTTTGACTTATCTTTAGAGCGGGTGTTGTATGGGTGGGTTTCCAGAATGCCAGTCAACTGAACCACTTGCCTAGACTCATCATCAACAACAACGTTGTTAGTGGTTAGGGCATTAATCAAATAGATAACCATACATTTGGGGCATGAATGCACCTAGGCAGTTAACGGTTTCTAGCATGCATTTGCTCGACCGCTTGGGTCATTCCGGCTTTGACTGTGACGTCTTTCTTTTATCCTTGCCTTGTTTCTTTTATTTTGCCATTGTTTCTTTGTTTCATATTTTCCCTTCTCTTTCTTTTCTTTTTTTCTCTCCCGTTTTCTTTTATTGCTTCGCTCTTCTTTTCATTTTAGCTTTTTATTCTCACTGTATTTGCCTTTTTCATATGGGTATGGTCGGATCTTATAGGGATTGCCTACGCATCGTGCCCATTCCCGAATCAGATCAAATGGAATAAATGTAAAATATAGACCACCTTTTTTTTGGAATTTTCAATTTTAATAATAGCAAACATTTCAATTACAAAGACTCGAGACTGACGCATGAAGACAACTAACAAACTTTAACCGACAAGACAGGCTACAAAAACAATTATTCTCCTTTAAAAATGGAAGTGCAGACTGACTTGAAAAGAAAGTACAGACTCAGATAACTGATAGACTCTAATGAAAGAAAATACAAACTCTAATGACAATTCATGAATACATAAAAGCTCATGGTGCCCGCGGGACATCGTTCGATCTCGCCGCGGGCCTATATGCAAGTTCCCCTTGGAGTCTGTCCAGGTCACTCATTATCTATTTCACAAATATCATCACTGAGGCAAAGAAGGTAGTCTGAGTCATATTCTCGCACATTTGGCATTTTTTGGTGATGTAGTGAGCAATGGCTAGGATTCTTTCTCTAATTATGCCTTTTTCCTGAAGCAACCGCCCTATTTGTTCGGCCCTGGCTTCCGAAGTCTGCTGATTTCGCTTCTGGAGTTGTTGCAGGTCCATTTCTAATTGTGCTATTGCTTTATAACAGTGTTCCCTCTCAACCTTGAACTCTTTTGCCTGTTTGATCATTTTGTTCTCTACAATGATGACCTTTTTCCTCAATCTGGCGACCTCATTATCATGTTCTTATCTCAGCTGCTGAATCATGCGGGCTCGTTCTTCTGCGTTTTTAGCCAACTGTCTTCAAACCCCAGCTAATTCCCTTTCTACTTTGTTGAGGTCGAAACTGTAATCATTTACTTTTTGCCTTAAATTTTCTATAAGCTTTGCATCTTTGGCACTCTTAATAGGGTTTTCAGTTGCTATCTTCATTTTTTGAATTTGAGCTCGTAAGGCCTCATTCTCCTTAGCCAATCTCTTTTTCTCTCCCTCGTCGGCTGCAGCTTGCACGCTGTTTTCAAACTTAAGGTCTTGGACCTGTTTTTCCAACTCTCCGATTTTTTCCCTGTACGCACTTTCTTTGTCTAACCAGGCCCACTGCTCTTGCGACGATTCAACAAACTCCTGGAGGTGAGGCCTTTTGGCCGGCCTTCCAAATGCCACGTCCCTTATATACCAAGCCTGATATTCAGGTGACACTTCTCCTTTGGCTCGATCCCGGACACAAGTATTCGCCGTCAAATATTGACATTCGCTCCAGACCTGGCGAACCTTTGCTTCAGAAAATTAGCCGTCGGGGCCAATCTCAACCACTTGCAAACTAAGATCATCGTCCTTGGGTACTATCTGGCATCTCCCGAGTTGTCTTAGTACATGGTACGGGGGGGTAAGGCTGAATGCTTCTAAGACCCATCAAGAGAAAATGCGGCCTTGCTGTTGGCATATATATGATTTCATCAACGGGCATCCATCCAAATGTCCATTCTATTTGACTAGCAGTGAGGGAGAGAAAGCATGTTGTCCATCCCATGAATCCTTCCGGCAGATTGACCCTTTTAATCCTTGTGTGAAACTCTTCTATGCAGGTTTTCTCTGGAGACCCGTAGCTCAAAAACTGAGGACGATGGCACAAATGCTTGGTCATCCACATTTGTAACAGTAGATTGCATCTCTCGAAGAAGTCTTTCCCGGCCTTGCAGACTGTAAGAGCACGGAAGATATCGGCTAATATCATAGGTGCGAGAGTGCTTTTGTCTTGAGTCATTAGAGTACTGACGACCCCGGCTATTTTTATGTCAATGTTTCCGTCTTTCCTTGGAAATACCACAAGCCCCAGAAAAACCACCATGAAAGCGACACGCCTATGCTCCTCCCATTTTTGACGGTTACCATTACTACATATCTTGCTTTTTGGATTATTGAATCCCCCGATGTGGCCATATCTATAGTATATGAAGTGTGGGGTGCAAAAACCATTTGCCAGATCTGCGTTGTGAACAGTTCTACATATCAGAAAGTCTAAAAATCTGTGTATAGCTACAGTTCTCGGGGCAACCAAGTATTTGTGCCTTAAAGGAACCTCATATTTTCCGATATAGCTAGTTGTTTCCTCTAATGTTGGGGTAAGCTCAAAATCTGAAAAATGGAACACGTTATGTGTCGGGTCCCAACATGTAACTAGCGCTCTGATAATATCTCCTCAAGGTACAATCTCTAGCAAACCGGTAAGCCCTTTCAGATATTTCTTGACTTCATCTTGCCCTTCGCCTCCTAAATCATTCCACCACAGACGTAACTCCAAAGGAATTTTATGCATGATTGAGAAAGGTTCATTTTGAGTCGTGCTCATCCCGCACATTTATTATGGTGATTTAGTCACTTATTTTGACCTAAAAGCAAAAATGACACTATATTTTCCCATTCAAATTCCAAAACAAACCCGGTTTTGCAAATACGGCCTTTTAGCACTTCGGGTGAAGATTTAAGGCTACATTGGCTAACCGGCCAAAATCTTTAACAAATGATCAAATGTGGCCGTCCTCACAAAAGCAGCCTCCTGCCGTCCCTTCGGGAACATTCGGCTTATTTTTCAACAAGAATGGCGTCGCCCGACTTATTGGATAAAAATTAAAATTTTGGTATTTTTGGCTATTTTTGCAAAAGGGGTGGTTGGACCCGATGAGGGTTGTCTACGTATCTCACATCCGGTGAGAATCAAACCAGTGTAGTTCGGGCAAATAAACTAACTATTTTCAAAAATAAAACTCTTTTTGACAAATTCACTATTTCGGAAAACGGGATTTTTTTTTATATATTTCTATTCAACAAGCTATTCGAAAATAAAGCTCTTTTGTTTTCTTTTTCTTATTATTGGTAAATGAAACAAACTATTTTTAAGAACAATTTTCCTTTTTCTTTTTTTTCCCTCAAAAATTCGGCAGAGTTTCGGCACTACTTGGACATTAGTGTTTGCTAAATCATGTAATTAACTCTCTATACTATTATTTCTTTTCACTTTTCCCAAATATTCAAACCGGTCAACATGCGACTCCGAGATAAATAAATGCAACACGTAAAATGCATCATGGTGGTCTTTGCGTATCCGGTTACCTGTCCTAGACAGACTCAACCCCTGTGTTGAGTCCCCTAAGTCATATGCACGTGATGCAAATAAGCGTTCCTATTAAGGATCCGACATGGAGTCAAGTTATTCTATGTTCAAAACCTGGGTATATGTTCTAGAATGTGTACTCGAGCGGACAACTCGAGTCGAGGAGGGGGCTACGTACCGGGAACCAAAAGGCCATACGACTTAGTAACTTGTCCGGCCTCTTTATTATTTCAAGGTATTGACACTAGCAAAATAGGGTGTCTCAACCAGTAAGCACATCCTCGGAGGTGAGAAGAGAAGGGTTTCAGCACAGTTTATATATAGTTCAGATAATATCAAAGTGGTAAACATTTAGCATATTAAGCATGAAAACATGTAGGAAAATCATATATAACCAAATACAACAATTATTCTGAGCTCGATTTCTGAACCCTGAACCGAAGTTCTGGGTTTGTCCCCAGCAGAGTCGCCAGAGCTGTCACACCTCCTTTTTCACTACACACCCGCAAGGGTATAAAGGAGTTTTTTCACTTAAAGGACAATCGGAACGAGATTTATTATTAGATTTCAGAGTCTCCACTTGGGATATTAATGGTGTCCAAAGTCATCGGTTGAATCCCGAACCGAGGAAATTATAACTCTGTTAACAGTCCGCGAACCAAAAATTCGGGTAAGGAATTCTGTTAACCCGGGAGAAGGTTTTAGGCATTCCCGAATTCCGTAATTTTAGCACGGTCGCTCAACTATCATATTTGGCACATTTATTTGATTTTAATACATGTTTTAACCTATATGCTTTTAACTTTGAACCGCTTTTATTATTATTATTTTTTGAGAATTGCAATATCATGAAAATGCATCTCGAATCACGTCGCACCAGTGCACCTGTGGTTTTTGACATACTTCAACTTCGTTGAGATTTAGATTTGGGTCACATAAATGTGCACCCGTATTTAGGAAGGTAATATTATTAAAATACGTGCCTAAAGCAACTACGCGTTTATTATCTTTGGGAAAGACCGTAAAATTCGCTAAACGGTCAATCCCGAAGTCTAAAAATTAATACAATATTTATTGAGGGCCCCGTAATTTATGTATTTTGTTTAGTGAGGCTCGTCTCATTTATTATTTAAAGGTTAACCCTAAAGCAAGCTATGATTTTTTATTTTTTATTTGTCTCTAATAATAAAGGAAAACAGTCCTAATTATTTTGTTACTGGATTAAAGCAAACCTCAACCCTTATATCTACACCAATAACTGACCAATTATAAACCTCAGCCCAGGCCCAAACGTACAAAGACATCAAAATTAGACCTAGGCTGCTCATTATGAGTTGCTCGTTAGAGGGACTGAAGCATGCACCTCTTAAAAGGGCTGTTAAGCCCAAGTCATTAGACCCAACAAAGTCTCAATTCACTTAGAACAAATGCCCACTGAAATTATTTCAAATTATTTTACTCAAGGGGATAATGAATACTTTGGTTCTATTTTTTATGCTCAAGCCTGTACATCTAAACGTATTGCAGCATTATTCAAAATACATTAATCAAGCTAAAGTATTTACTACCAAACTCTAATGCTTATTCGAGAAGCCTACTTCAAGTTCATATAACAATTAGATTTAGTGCAACTATTCAAGTGAAGTTGTTTAGGCTACGAGTTGACACAGAAGATCATAGAAAAGTCACAACTAGCTTATATTATGACAGTAATTCAGTTAATCCCATATAATAGCACAACTAACTAAATTGCCTACAGCAAATCTAAATAACTCATATAGTCCAGTATAGCCAGATCTAATTACAGAGTTTTAGCGTTTGAGATAGACATTTTAACTAACATTCAAAGCCAACTGAAAATCAACCTACACTACACAGTTATGATGAACAGTCTTTAGACATCTCATTATTACAATCAACTACAATGAATGCATTGAATCAATTGAAAACTTCAACAAAAGTGTGCTTCCACTTTATTCCATTTTTGGCAACTGAAGATCTACATTACCGTGAGGTTCGAGACATGTACCTGGCATTCAAATCACAACAGAATGAAGAAGTATCAGCAGCAACGAACAACAGAGATCAACAACAGCCAGGAGCTACTTCAACAATCCAGAAGGAGTTCGAAAGCAAATGAAACTAAGAAATCAACCACAAACTACTTGAATGCACCCAAATAGACTCGAAATTGAACTCAGAACACTTTTGAAACTCCAGCAGAGCAAAACTCAACCACAAACTACTTGAATTCACCCAAATAGACTCAAAATTGAACTCAAAACACTTCTGAAACTCCAGCAGAGCAAAACTAAACCAAACACCAACTTAATTAGACTCAAAATTACTCGAAATGACCTCTGAACTTCAGCTATTTAGAATGTGAGCTAAAAGAAAATAATCAACCACAGAACTTGAGATTAAACCTCAGGAATCAATGGAACAGTACTGTATTTTTTGGTTTTTTATTAGATTTTCTATTTTTTTTTTGATTTTTGAATGTTTGAATTTTAAAAACTAGATCTGAACCTTAGAGAGAGCTTTTGGGGGGAATTTTGGGCTCCAAAAACTTGTCAATGAAAATGAAGTAAGGGGACTGCCCTTTTACAGAAAAAATTATTTGTTAATTCCAGATTTTATTTTTAACACTTTGGCCCCTGATTTCCTAACTTGTTACCCAAGTTACTGCTTTTAGAATACTAAAACCTACACTTAGACCCTTCTAGAAAGGTCTAGGGTGTTCTAACCTGATTTTCTACCCTTGAAATACCTGCATTACCCTTGATGGAATTCTGGAATTGCTATTTTAGCCAAACATGCCATTTTTATACCCAAAACACCCCCAACTACCACTCAGAATTACCAACCTTTTATTTGACTTCTAATTGACTAACCTAATCAATCCAAACCTTCAATTCTAACTAATTAACTCAGCTATAACCAAACATACTCCCTAAAACCAATAAAACTTCTAGAAATCAAAATAAACTGACCAGGCTAAAAATCATTCTACAAATTTAAAAAAAAAACCATTAACCAGAAAGCTAATCAAACATTTAGCTAATAAAAACTAAAGTTTAACAAAACAAAAATCTAATTATCACACAACGGAATCAAGACGACGAACTAAATCAAGTAAGAACACATTCAATCATGAAGTAAAACTTAAATCTAACAGGATTATTATGAACAAAGTTTAAGCAAAACAAATTCAAACTAAAATAAACGGAAAGACTGTTTACTACGGGTCATAGATTGAACCTAAATAAAATCGATGGCAAATACTTATTATTAAGAACACAATCGAAGAAACAGAAACATAATAAAAAGATAACAGAATGAGAAAAGAAAGAAAAAATACCTCAATCTCAAATTCGTGAGCCTTCTCATCCAATTCGGACTATAATCATCCTTAATTAAGTGTTTTATAAGAAAACACCTAATTAAGGACTAATATAGCCCGGATATCTTTTGTTCCCAAATTACAAGCACTTAGGGTTTTCTGCTAATTTTGATTTGAAATTCGAGGGATTTGGTGGTGATTTGAGAAAATCTAAGGCCAGATTTGAGATGAGGAGAAGGAAGAGATCCTATGGTGTAATTTTGGGTAAGAACGGAGACCGGCGCCGCCGGACACGGCGGAGACGGTGACCCTAACTTCAAAGATTCGGGGAGTTAGGAATGGATTTGAGAGAAGACACTATAGGGTTGGAAAGAGGAGGGGAAAAAGGTTTGATGGTGTGATTTTTGGGTCGTTTGGAGGTTGGCCGCCACCGTGGGCGATTTTCGGCGGCGGCATTAGGGCGGAGCCGGTGACAAGGCGGAGGTACGAGGAAAGGGGGAAATTGTCTCTAGGTTTTTTCCTAATTTTGGACACTTTTATTATTATGGCAAGACTGATCCTGAGCCGTTGGATCAGTCAAGATGAAGGGCTTAGATAAAAATGGGAGCAGACTGGGTCAAGGGGGTTTGGGTGTGGGCCGGTGAGGGTAAATTGGGCCAAAGGGTTGGGCGTGTGTTTGGGCTCAGAACTGATTCAAATGTAACAGCCCATTTTTATTTCCTTATTATGTAATGTTTTTCTCTCTTTTATTTATTTGCTTTCTTTTCTCTTTTTCTTGTTTTGTATTTTTTTTTGATTTTGTTAAAAATGTCAACAAATAAAAATCAAAGACCCAATTGACTCTAATATGATATTATTTAATTCTCCAAAATTAACTAATTTCTAGTTTTAAACTAAAATTAAAATAAATTCCACAAATTAAAAATAAAAGTGCAAAGAACCATTTTTGTCATTTTCTTTATATGTGAACAATTTTAACTACTAATTGATACTAAAATATGAAATTAAATCCAAAAAAAATGCCAAATGTACTTTTTTGTATTTTTTTATGAATTAAAATGCACGGATAAAATGCAATAATTACCAGAAAATTCCACCAAATTCACAAAAATTGTAAAGAAATTATTTTATTTGGAATTTTGGGAATAATTCATATATAGGGCAAAAATCACATGCTCACAACAATAATACGAAGAATAAACTTACAATATGATTAAAAAAATTATGATACATGGTAAAATTATTATATAAAAAGGTAGGGTAAATGATAAAATAAACGAAAAAGGCCTAAAAATGCCACTCAACTTTCAGAAATGGTTTATCCATGCCATCCGTTAAAAACTTGCTATTTCATGCCACTGTCGTTAAAGAAACGGAAAAGGCCTAAAAATGCCACTCGACTTTCAGAAATGGTCTATCCATGTCATCTGTTAAAAAAATGCTTATTTCATGCCACTGTCGTTACACATTTGGCCTATCCATGCCACTATTCACTAACGGCAATGGCGTGAATGAGCCAAATAAAAATTGAGCTGTTAGTCAATACATGGATGAGCTAAATGTGTAACGACAGTGGCATGAAAAGAGCAATTTTTTAACGGATGGCATGGATAGACTATTTCTGAAAGTTGAGTGGCATTTTTAGGCCTTTTCCGTTAAAGAAATGACCCATCCATGCCATTATTGACTAACAACTCAATTTTTATTTGGCCCATCCATGCCACTGACGTTAGTCAATAATGGCATGGATGTGCCATTTCCTTAACGGCAGTGGCATGAAATGAACATTTTTTTAACGGATGACATGGATAGACCATTTCTGAAAGTTAAGTGGCATTTTTATGCATTTTCCGTAAAATAAAATTATTTAATAATAATGAATGGTGACATTGAGAGAAAAATATAAGGTAACGACGCGACCACACCAAATCGGTCGTTACATAAAGTGGCACATTTCGTCGTTATGTAACGACGAGTTTAACGATACGATACAATAAAATTTTACGTAACAATCAAAACAAACATCATTTTTAAAGTAACAATACGATGGGTAACGACCATCCAAACAAATTGTTAGTGAAAAAGATTGTGTGCATATTTTAGAATTATTGTTAGTAATCTTGAAGTTTCTATATGCCAGTTATAGATGAGTAAGTTTACAAAGAACGTTCTTACTATAAATATGGTTGTTGTTGTTTATAGGTAAAAAACTGTTATAGAGAGGTAAAATATAACTTAAAAAATTAAATTTTATAATAAATTACTGTTATATAGGGATGCTATTATACTGTTATATATGGATGCTATTATAGAGAGGTCTGACTGTATATTAAATTTGAAATCATGTGGGGTGGATTGATCAATTTTGAAGCAAAAACGTGTTTATAAAAATTTTACGCAATAATTGATGGCGATTCGTCTGAATTTGTGGTCAAATTTTGGTAATTCATTAGGATTTGTGGTTAAAATTCTGGTGGCCTGTCAAGTTTTTGGTTAATTTGACAAGATTTATAACAAGGTAAGTTCTGCATATGAATTTGAATTTGTCGGGATTTGTGCTAAATTCTGGCGATACGTTAGAATTTGTGGTCAAATTATGACGATTCCACAGGATTTCGGCGATTTTGGCAAGTAGGTTTTAGTATTACCCATCAATTTAAAATTTTGGGAATTACCAGTATTTTGTTACCTAATGCTAGCCGAGAATCTACTTTTGTAAAACTTTTCTTGATGACATCAAACTTATTTATCCTGGCAGCGTAATATCCTTTTTGTGCAATAATATTGTTGGGAACTCAGGGTCCATTTCAGTCAGTTCCGTAATTTATTTACCTTTGTTATTTTGTTAAAAAAACTCGCCCGACTTATAAGCTATCTACTTGTGTCATTGTGTATATGTTTTGTGAGACTATGTTCTCGGGTTAATTAAAGTATGTCTCTAATATAATTTTACACTATCCTTAAACATTTATGATTTATTTTTGGGTTGATCAGAACATGTCTATAACTTTGCACCCTCTGTTTGACTCAAAAGATTTTAAACTATTTTTAAGCAAATCAATCAAAGATGTAAGGGGTGTATGAGCTCAAATTCTGCCAACTACGGTAGCAACGACCCACGACTAAGCAATAATCGAAGCGAGGGTACGACCTAAGAATGTCGGAGTGAAAACGTGCCTTCAGGTCTCGTCGTCTCCTCGAAAGCACGTGACCTATCTCTGTATTATTTTATTATTTCGAAGGGGTTCTCCTGTTATATAAAGGAGGATCCCAATGTTGTAAAAAGGATCTTTTCGAGGACAAGCTCTCTCTCTCCCTCTCCCTCTCCCTCTTTCTAGAAAATATGTAAACACACCTCTTCAAAGAAATGAGAGGAACAATTTGATCCAATACCTTCAGCAGATCCAAAAAGGGTCATGAGGTTCTTGTATTTGTCTGTCATTCATCTTTATGAAAAGAAAGAAGATCCGTCTCACCAAAGATCGGGTGAACCTTTTTCTTTGTTCATATTTTTGTTACTTAATGCATCTTTACTTATGCCGTTAAATCTGATCATAATCGCTGTCAACATTTATATTTGATTATGTTTTTCTATTTATCCTACTCATCTCGGATCTAGAGTTAATTATCTTTAACTAGGATTTGCCCCTTCATCTTTATTGATTGATTTGCTTAAAAAGTGTTAAACAACTTTTGAGCCAAACAATTTGGCGCCGTCTGTGGGGATTTTCTAGTCAAAATTTTATTTTCCTTTAGATCTAAGATTCAATTCCGACAATGGAGCGTCCTCTGAGAAGCCAAACGAATTTGATACACCTAATAAAATAATGATTGAAGTACCTCTGTTGAATCATGGTTTCAAGGTGAGTAAAGATATGGTCTCAATATTGCTCCAAGAAATCATAAACAACTCAATATATTTAGCCCAACTAGAAGGCCTTCGGTCTGTTGCATTAAAAAAAATCATTAGAGCTTTCCATTTGATCATTCGCCCCGTCCGCATTATCATGCAACTATTACTAACAAATCTTTAAACAATTTCCAAATCCAAAGCTATTGGAGTTTTATTGAATAAAAGATATAGAATATTTGGGGACTACCCAGTCGTATGCATTGACATCTAATCTAGACTTAAGAAGTGGCCTAACATTATACTTGACTGCTGCTAACATACCACGGTTGAGAGGTGTGATTTTGCACGGTGGCGTCCTTTTAGGCCTTCGTGTGCTTTGTCATGCCAACTTCACTTTTTGCTTTGACATTTACAAAGATTGGATCGGAAACTAGCTCTCAAGTATGGAGCACGGAGAATCATCCTCCGATATGGCTCACAACCCGTCATCAACCAAGTCACAGGGACATTCAAAATAAAAGAACAAAGGCTACAAAAATATCAGGCAGGGATCCATAAGCTACTGCCCGAGTTTGACGAGTTTCAACTCGACCAGATGCCCCGAGCACAAAACATCAAAATAGACGGCCTTGCCAAAGAGGTAGCGGCCACTAAAAGCATAACCAGAAGAACGAACATAGCTGCTCATCTCCACTCGCCGACCGATCAAATCGAGGTAACGAATGATTTAATTTGGTTTAACTAACCATTTTTCCTAATGGAATAGAAGCATGGGCATTCTCCCAGATACACAAAAAGGAAATGCATCATATTCTCCAAATACAAGCAAAATTAAACAAACTGGGACTTCACCAGGAAATACATCATGATCTCAAATGCAAGAAAAATTAAGCAAATTGGGACTCCCCTAGAGAACCCTTTAAGGCTAAGGCCTTCACCATCAAAGATCAACAGGTTCGACCTCGTTCGAACTAAGTTTAAGGTTAAGGCCTTCGCCATAAAAAATCGACAGGTTCGACCTCGTTCGAACAAAGTTTAAGGCTAAGGCCTTCGCCATCAAAGATCGACAGGTTCGACCTCGTTTGAACTAAGATTAAGGCTAAGTGCCTTCGCCATCAAAATATTACAATTCGACCTCGCTCGAAATGGGACTCAGGCTAAGTGCCTTCGCCATAAAAGTATTACAGTTCGACCTCGCTCGAACAGGGACTCAGGCTAAGTGCCTTCGCCATCAAAGTTTGACAGTTCGACATCGCTCGAACTAGGACTCAAGCTAAGTGCCTTCGCCATCGAAATTTGACAGTTCGACCTCGCTCGAACTGGGACTCAAGCTCAGTTCCTTCCCCATCAAAATTTGACAGTTCGACCTCGCTCGAACTGGGACTCAAGCTAAGTGCCGTCCCCATAGAAATTTGACAGTTCGACCTCGCTCGAATTGGGACTCAGGCTAAGTGCCTTCGCCATCAAAATTTGACAGTTTGACCTCGCTCGAACTGGGACTTAGGCAAAGTGCCTTCCCCATCAAAATTTGATAGTTCGACCATGCTCGAACTGGGACTCAGGCTAAGTGCCTTCGCCATCAAAATTTGACAGTTCGACCTCGCTCGAACTGGGACTCAGGCTAAGTTCCTTCACCATAAAAATTTGACAGTTCGACCTAGCTCGAACTGGGACTCAGGTTAAGTGCCTTCGCCATCAAAGTTTGATAGTTCGACCTCGCTCGAACTGGGACTCAGGCTAAGTGCCTTAGCCATCAAAATTTTACAGTTCGACCTCGCTCGAACAGGGACTCAGGCTAAGTGCCTTCGCCATCAAAATTTTACAGTTCGACGTCGCTCAAACTGGGACCCAGGCTAAGTGCCTTTGCCATCAAAATATTACAGTTCGACCTCGCTCGAACTAGGACTCAGGCTAAGTGCCTTTGCCATCGAAATTTGACAGTTCGACCTCGCTCGAACTAGGACTCAGGCTAAGTGCCTTCGACATCTAAATTTGACTTTTCGACCTCGCTCGAACTGGGAATCAGGCTAAGTGCCTTAGCCATCAAAATTTGACAGTTCGACCTCGCTCGAACTGGGTCCAAGGATAAGTGCCTTCCCCATCAAAATTTGATAGTTCGACCTCGCTCGAACTAGGACTCAGGCTAAGCACCTTCGCCATCAAAATTTCAAAGTTTGACCTCGCTCGAACTAGGACACAGGCTAAGTGCTATCGCCATAAAAATTTGACAGTTCGACCTCGCTCGAACTGGGACTCATACTAAGTGTCTTCGCCATCAAAATTTGATAGTTCGACCTCGCTCGAACTAGGACTCATGCTAAGTTCCTTCGCCATCAAAATTTGATAATTAGACCTCGCTCGAACTGGGACTCAGGCTAAGTGCCTTCGCCATCAAAATTTGACTGTTCGACCTCGCTCGAACTGGGACCCAGGCTAACTGCCTTTGCTATCAAAATTTGACAGTTCGACCTCGCTCGAACTGGGACTCATGTTAAGTGCCTTCGCCATCAAAATTTAACAGTTCGACCTCGCTCGAATTGGGACTCAGGCTAAGTGCCTTCGCCATTAAAATTTGACAGTTAAACCTCACTCGAACTGGGACTCAGGCTAAGTGCCTTCGCCATCAACATTTGACTGTTCGACCTCGCTCAAACTGGGACCCAGTCTAAGTGCCTTCCCCGTCAAAATTTTACAGTTCGACCTTGCTCGAACTGGCACTCAGGCTAAGTGCCTTCGCCATCAAAATTTGACAGTTCGACCTCGCTCGAACTGGGACTCAGGTTAAGTGCCTTCGCCATCAAAATTTGAGGCTAAGTGCCTTCGCCATCAAAATTTGAGGCTAAGTGCCTTCGCCATCAAAATTTGACAGTTCGACCTCACTCGAACTGGGACACAGGCTAAGTGCCTTCGCCATCTAAATTTGGCAGTTCGACCTCGCTCAAACTGAGACTCAGGCTAAGTGCCTTCGCCATCAAAATTTGACAATTCAACCTCGCTCGAACTGGGACCCAGGCTAACTGCCTTCCCCATCAAACTTTGACAGTTCGACCTCGCTCGAACTGGGACCCAGGCTAAGTGCCTTTGCCATCAAAATATTACAGTTCGACCTCGCTCGAACTGGGACTCAGGCTAAGTGCCTTCTCCATCAAAATTTGACAGTTCGACCTCGCTCGGACTGGGACTCAGGCTAAATGTCTTCGCCATATAAATATGACATTTCGACCTCGCTCGAACTATGACTCAGGCTAAATGCCTTCGCCATCAAAATTTGACTGTTTGACCTCGCTCGAACTGGGACCCAGACTAAGTGACTTCCCCATCAAAATTTGAAAGTTTGACCTCACTCGAACTGGGACCCAGGCTAAGTGCCTTCCCCCATCAAAATTTGACAGTTCAACCTCGCTCGAACTGGGACTCAAGCTAAGTGCCTTTGCGATTAAAATTTGACAGTTCGACCTCGCTCGAACTGGGACTCAGGCTAAGTGCCTTCGCCATCAAAATTTGACAGTTCGACCTCGCTCGAACTGGGACTCAGGCTAAGTGCCTTCGCCATCAAAATTTGACAGTTCGACCTCGCTCGAACAAGGACTCAGGCTAAGTGCCTTCGCCATCAAAATTTGATAGTTCGAACTCGCTCGAACTGGGACCCAGGCTATGTGCCTTCCCTATCAAAATTTTACAGTTCGACCTTGCTCGAACTGGGACTCAGGCTAAGTTCCTTCACCATAAAAATTTGACAGTTCGACCTCGCTCGAACTGGGACTCAGGCTAAGTGCCTTCACAATTAAAGTTTGATAGTTCGACCTCGCTCGAACTAGGACTCAGGCTAAGTGCCTTAGCCATCAAAATTTTATAGTTCGACCTCGCTCGAACTGGGACTCAGGTTAATTGCCTTCGCCATCGAAATTTGACAGTTCGACCTCGCTCGAACTGGGACCCAGGCTAAGTTACTTCCCCGTTGAAATTTGACAGTTCTACCTCGCTCGAATTGGACTCAGGCTAAGTGCCTTCGCCATTAAAATTTGCCAGTTCTACCTCGCTCGAACTAGGACTCAGGCTAAGTGTCTTCTAAATTAAAATTTGACAGTTCGACCTCGCTCGAAATGTGACTCAGGCTATGTGCCTTCGCCATCAAAGTTTGACAGTTCGACCTGGCTCGAACTTGGACTCAGGCTAAGTGCCTTAGCCATCAAAATTTTACAGTTCGACCTTGCTCGAACTGGGACTTAGGCTAAGTGCCTTCGCCATCAAAATTTGGCAGTTCGACCTCACTCAAACTGGGACTCAGGCTAACTGCCTTCGCCATCAAAATTGGATAATTCGACCTCGCTCGAACTGGGACCCAGTCTAACTGCCTTCCCCATCAAACTTTGACAGTTCGACCTCACTCGAACTGGGACCCAGGCTAAGTGCCTTTGCCATCAAAATATTACAATTCGACCTCGCTCGAACTAGGATTCAGGCTAAGTGCCTTCGCTATCAAAATTTGACGGTTCGACCTCGCTCGAACTAGGACTCAGACTAAGTGCCTTCGACATCTAAATTTGACTGTTCGACCACGCTCGAACTGGGGAATCAGGCTAAGTGCCTTAGCCATCAAAATTTGACAGTTTGAGCTCGCTTAAACTGGGACCCAGGATAAGTGCCTTCCCCATAAAAATTTGATAGTTCGACCTCGCTCGAACTGGGACTCAGGCTAAGTGCCTTCGCCATCAAAATTTCAAAGTTTGACCTCGCTCGAACTAGGACACAGGCTGTGTGCCATCGCCATAAAAATTTGACAGTTCGACCTCGCTCGAACTGGGACTCATACTGTCTTCGCCATCAAAATTTGATAGTTCGACCTCGCTTGAACTAGGACTCAGGCTAAGTTCCTTCGTCATCAAAATTTGACAATTCGACCTCGCTCGAACTGGGACTCAGGCTAAGTGCCTTCGCCATGAAAATTTGACTGTTCGAACTCGCTCGAACTGGGACCCAGGCTAAGTGCCTTCCCCATCAAAATTTGACAGTTCGACCTCGCTCGAACTGAAACTCAGGCTAAGTGCATTCGCCATCAAAATTTGACAGTTCGACCTCGCTCGAACTGGGACTCAGGCTAAGTTCGTTCGCCATCAAAATTAGACAGTTCGACCTCGCTCAAACTAGGACTCAGGTTAAGTGCCTTCGCCATCAAAATTTCACAGTTCGACCTCGCTCGAACTGGGACCCAGGCTAAGTGCCTTCCCCATCATAATTTGATAGTTCGACCTCGCTCGAACTAGGACCCAGGCTAAGTGCCTTTGCCATCAAAATATTACAGTTCGACCTCGCTTGAATTGGGACTCTGGCTAAGTGCCTTCGCCATAAAAATTTGACAGTTCGACCTCGCTCGAACTGGGACTCAGGCTAAGTGCCTTCGCCATCAAAATTTGACTGTTCGACCTCGCTCGAACTGGGACTCAGGCTAAGTGCCTTCGCCATCAAAATTTAACAATTCGAACTCGCTCGAACTGGGACTCAGGATAAGTGCCTTCGCCATCAAAATTTGACAGTTCGACCTCGCTCGAACTGGGACTCAGGCTAAGTTCATTCACCATAAAAATTTGACAGTTCGACCTCGCTCGAACTGGGACTCAGGCTAAGTGCCTTCACCATCAAAGTTTGATAGTTCTACCTCACTCGAACTGGGACTCAGGCTAAATGCCTTAGCCATCAAAATTTAACAGTTCGACCTCGCTCGAACTGGGACTCAGGCTAATTTCCTTCGCCATCCAAATTTGACAGTTCGACCTCGCTCGAACTGGGACCCAGGCTAAGTTACTTCCCTATTGAAATTTGACAGTTCGACCTTGCTCGAATTGGACTCAGGCTAAGTGCCTTCGCCATTAAAATTTGCCAGTTCTACCTCGCTCGAACTAGGACTTAGGCTAAGTGCCTTCTACATTAAAATTTGACAGTTCGACCTCGCTCGAGCTGTGACTCAGGCTATGTGCCTTCGCCATCAAAGTTTGACAGTTCGACCTGGCTCGAACTTGGACTCAGGCTAAGTGCCTTAGCCATCAAAATTTTACAGTTCGACCTTGCTCGAACTGGGACTCAGGCTAAGTGCCTTCGCCATCAAAATTTGGCAGTTCGACCTCGCTCAAACTGGGACTCAGGATAAATGCCTTCGCCATCAAAATTTGACAATTCGACCTCGCTCGAACTGGAACCCAGGCTAATGCCTTCCCCATCAAACTTTGACAGTTCGACCTCGCTCGAACAGGGACCCAGGCTAAGTGCCTTTGCCATCAAAATATTATAGTTCGACCTCGCTCGAACTAGGACTCAGGCTAAGTGCCTTCGCCATCAAAATTTGACAGTTTGGCCTCGCTCGAACTAGGACTCAGACTAAGTGCCTTCGACATCTAAATTTGACTGTTCGACCACGCTCGAACTGGGAATCAGGCTAAGTGCCTTAGCCATCAAAATTTGACAGTTCGAGTTCGCTTGAACTGGGACCCAGGATAAGTGCCTTCCCCATCAAAACTTGATAGTTCGACCTCGCTCGAACTGGGACTCAGGCTAAGCTCCTTCGCCATCAAAATTTAAAAGTTTGACCTCGCTTGAACTAGGACACAGGCTAAGTGCCATCGCCATAAAAATTTGACAGTTCGACCTCGCTCGAACTAGGACTCATACTAAGTGTCCTCGCCATCAAAATTTGATAGTTCGACCTCGCTCGAATTAGGACTCAGGCTAAGTTCCTTCGGCATCAAAATTTGACAATTCGACCTCGCTCGAACTGGGACTCAGGCTAAGTGCCATCGCCATCAAAATTTGACTGTTCGAACTCGCTCGAACTGGGACCCAGGCTAAGTGCCTTCCCTATCAAAATTTGACAGTTTGACCTCGCTCGAATAGGGACTCAGGCTAAGTGCATTCGCCATCAAAATTTGACAGTTCGAGCTCGCTCGAACTGGGACTCAGGCTATGTTCCTTCGCCATCAAAATTAGACAGTTCGACCTCGCTCAAACTAAGACTCAGGTTAAGTGCCTTCGCCATCAAAATTTCACAGTTCGACCTCGCTCGAACTGGAACCCAGGCTAAGTGCCTTCCCCATCAAAATTTGATAGTTCGACCTCGCTCGAACTGGGACCCAGGCTAAGTGCCTTTGCCATCAAAATATTACAGTTCGACCTCGCTTAAATAGGGACTCAGGCTAAGTGCCTTCGCCATAAAAATTTGACAGTTCGACCTCGCTCGAACTGGGACTCAGGCTAAGTGCCTTCGCCATCAAAATTTGACTGTGCGACCTCGCTCGAACTGGGGCTCAGGCTAAGTGCCTTCGCCATCAAAATTAAAAAGTTCGAACTCGCTCGAACTGGGACTCAGGCTAAGTGCCTTCGCCATCAAAATTTGACAGTTCGACCTCGCTCGAACTGGGACTCAGGCTAAGTTCCTTCACCATAAAAATTTGACAGTTCGACCTCGCTCGAACTGGGACTCAGGCTAAGTGCCTTAGCCATCAAAATTTTATAGTTCGACCTCGCTCAAACTGGGACTCAGGCTAATTGCCTTCCCCATCAAAATTTGACAGTTCAACCTCGCTCGAACTGGGACCCAGGCTAAGTGCCTTCCCCATTGAAATTTGACAGTTCGACCTCGCTCGAATTGGACTCAGGCTAAGTTCCTTCGCCATTAAAATTTGCCAGTTCTACCTCACTCGAACTAGTACTCAAGCTAAGTTCATTCTACATTAAAATTTGACAGTTCGACCTCGCTCGAACTGTGACTCAGGCTATGTGCCTTCGCCATTAAAGTTTGACAGTTCGACCTGGCTCGAACTTGGACTCAGGCTAAGTGCCTTAGCCATCAAAATTTTACAATTCGACCGCACTCGAACAGGGACTCAGGCTAAGTGCCTTCGCCATCAAAATTTGACAGTTCGACCTCGCTCGAACTGGGACCCAGGCTAAGAACCTTCCCCAATGAAATTTGATAGTTCGACCTCGCTCGAACTGGGACCCAGGATAAGTGCCTTCCCCCATCAAAATTTGACATTTCAACCTCGCTCTAACTGGGACTCAAGCTAAGTGCCTTCTACATCAAAATTTGACAGTTCGACCTCGCTCGAAATGGGACTCAGGCTAAGTCCCTTCGCCATCAAAATTTGACAGTTCGACCTCGCTCGAACTGGGACCCAGGCTAAGTGCCTTCCCTATCAAAATTTGACAGTTCGACCTCACTCGAACTGGGTCTCAAGCTAAGTGCCTTCGCCATTATAATTTGATAGTTCCTCCTCGCTCGATCAGGGAATTAGGCTAAGTGCCTTCGCCATCAAAATTTTACTGTTCAACCTCGCTCGAACTAGGAACCAGGCTAGTTGCCTTCCCCAAAAAAATTTGACAGTTCGACCTCGCTCGAACTGGGACTCAGGCTAAGTGCCTTTGCCATCAAAATATTTCAGTTCGACCTCGCTCGAACTGGGACTCAGGCTAAGTGTCGTTGCCATCAAAGTATTACAGTTCGACCTTGCTCGAACTGGGACTCAGGGTAAGTGCCTTCTCCATCAAAGTATTACAGTTCGACCTCGCTCGAATTAGGACTCAGGCTAAGTGCCTTCGCCATCACAATTTTACAGTTCAACCTCGCTCGGACTGGGACTCAGGCTATGCGCCTTCGCCATCAAAATTTGACAGTTCAACCTCGCTCGATCTGGGACTCAGGCTAACTGCTTTCGCCATCAAATTTTGACCGTTCGAACTCGCTCGAACTGGGACCAAAGCTAAGTGGCTTCCCATCAAAATTTGATAGTTCGACCTCGCTCGAACTGGGACTCAGGCTAAGTGCCTTCTCCATCAAAATTTGGCAGTTCAACCTCGCTCGAACTAGGACTCAGGCTAAGTGCCTTCGCCATCAAAATTTAATAGTTCGACTACGCTCGAACTGGGACTCAGTCTAAATGCCTTCGCCATTAAAATTTAACAGTTCAACCTCGCTCGAACTGGGACTCAGCCTAAGTGCCTTTGCCATCAAAATTTATCAATTCGACCTTGCTCGAACTGGGACTCAGGCTAAGTGCCTTCCCTATCAAAATTTGACAATTCGACCACGCTCGAACTGGGACCCAGGCTAAGTGCTTTCCCCATCAAAATTTGACAGTTCGACCTCGCACGAACTGGGACTCAGTCTAAGTGCCTTCGCCATCAAAATTTGACAGTTCGACCTCACTCAAACTGGGACTCAGGCTAAGTTCCTTCGCTATCAAAATTAGACAGTTCGACCTCGCACGAACTAGGACTCAGGCTAAGTGCCTTCGCCATCAAAATTTAACAGTTCGACCTCGCTCGAACTGGGACCCAGGCTAAGTGCCTTCCCCATCAAAATATGATATGATATTCTTAGCATTAAAGTTCTTTTTTCTTTTCATTCTCTTTGATCTTCTTTGTTGGAACTATTTCTCATTTTGGTGATTCGAACTCATGATCCTGAAATTATAAATGGAAGTACTGACCATCAGAACAACCCCTTTCGTCCGTTAAAGTTGTAGACATGGACGGGTTAAATCAAGATTCAAGAAAGAAGACGAGTTAGAGTTCGTGAAGTTACAAGAACAAGTAATGGTTATTTTCGCCAAGCTATTAAAAAATTACATTAGATTCATCTCAAGCGTGATTTTTCTTAGTTCATCTATTAGGCAATTATTGCAAAGATACATATATTCTTGATTTCTTGTTTTCATGAACTAAAAAACAGAAACAGACTAGAATTAAACTATATTATGCAAGCAAATTGAGTGAAGTAAAGAAAGATATTTTCCTTAACTTAGCCTTCAAAAACTGATTGAGATACATCCTCTCTCCAATTTATTCATAAAATAATGGATTAAGCGGATAAAATCTATAATCTCCTTGGTTGAGAAGTTTTATCATGTGTCTCTTAAGTTGTGTGAGGCTCCTTTTTGTTTCAAATAACTAAAGAGAAATACATCAAACGAAACACAAATGTTTTACATGATTTGCTCATTAGTTCTATGTTTAAAGATGGAGATTGGACCCGAACTATCTTATAACGTATAAAGAGGGTGTATTGGTAAAAATCTGATTACCTTGATTGGGGTGGCCACGACCATATTTTTGCCAGTGAGTAAGGAATCAAGTAAAAACTCATCCCTTCTTTAAGATATTCGACATAACCGCAAGAGCGTGGCATCCCACGGCCAGAAAACCCCATTGCCCCAGATACGCCAAAATCGTGACATAGGCAAGACGGTTTTTTGACTCTATATATATATGCTCAAGCAAGCTCGAAGGGGGAAATCTTTTTGGGCTTCGTCCTTTTTCTTCATGATCTTCAAAAGCAACAAATAAAAGAGAAGAGGATCCTCTGCATCTTAGGGGGAAAGAAAACCCCATCCTAATATCCCGAGTGGGCCGAAGTATTTTGTAATTATTCTTCCTTCTGAAAGAAGGCAATGTTCAAATTTAAATAAGATCTTCTGGTTTCTTGTTCATCTAATATACAGCCGCTATCATTTAATTTATTGATCTGGTTTTGATTAGGTTTGACTACGATTTACCCATTCCATCTTTGATTGATTTGCTTAAAAAGAGTTGAAAACCTTTTGAGTCAAACAATTTAGCACTGTCTGTGGGGATTTCCTACTGAAAATTTCTAGTCTTTCCCAAATCAAACCTAAGAAACATGAGATGGGAACCCAACTCACACCAGATGTAGGGACAGTGCGTCGGGGGAAAAGAAACCAAACTGATTCGTCAGATCCAGAATTCCCTACTTTATCGGCTTCAAACGTCCCAGATAAGGAGGAAGGTGCTATGATCCGGTCTCTTCAACTCTCTCAAAACCACCGGGCAGAGGCTAGGAACAATTCATCTAGACCGAAGAATCAAAAATCACTTAGGCACGACCGAAATCCTCCCGGCCGAAGGCATCCCCAAGTGAAATGGCCGAAGTCGAACAGAAAACTGCAACACGTGTAATGTGAGCCTGTGCGAAATATCGACACTTCACATCCGCGCGTTGGACCACCTGACGCGAGCAATGCTAACCAAATTGGGACTTCCATGAGAATATTCGCCATCAAAGTGAGAAAGACTCGACCTTGCTCGAATCACAATGGGTCGTTATTTTGATAAGTTCGAAATAACACTCTTAAGGCTGAGGGCCTTCGCCATCAACATAAAAGAAAGATTCGACCTTGCTCAAATCACGACGGGTCGTTATTTCGATAAGTTTGAAATAACACCCTTAAGGCTTAGGGCCTTCGCCATCAACGTAAAAGAAAGATTTGACCTTGCTCGAATTACGATGGGTCGTTATTTTGATAGGTTCGAAATAACACCCTTAAGGCCGAGGGCCTTCGCCATGAACATAAAAGAAAGATTCGACCTTGCTCGAATCACGACGGGTCGTTATTTCGATAAGTTCGAAATAACACCCTTAAGGTCGAGGGCCTTCGCCATCAACGTAAAAGAAAGATTCGACCTTGCTCGAATTACGATGGGTCGTTATTTCGAAATAACACCCTTAAGGCCGAGGGCATTCGCCATCAACGTAAAAGAAAGATTCGACCTTGCTCGAATCGCGACGGGTCGCTATTTCGATAAGTTTGAAATAATACCCTTAAGGCCAAGGGCCTTCGCCATCAACGTAAAAGAAAGATTCGGCCTCGCTCGAATCACGACGGGTCGTTATTTCGATAAGTTCAAAATAGCACCCTTAAGGCCGAGGGTCTTCGCCATCAACATAAAAGAAAGATTCGACCTTGCTCGAATCACGACAGGTCGTTATTTTAATAAGTTTGAAATAACACCCTTAAGGCCGAGGGCCTCTGCCATCAACGTAAAAGAAAGATTTGACCTTGCTCGAATCACGACGGGTTATTATTTCGATAAGTACAAAATAACACCCTTAAGGCTGAGGGCCTTCGCCATTAACGTAAAAGAAAAATTCGTCCTTGCTCGAATCACGATGGGTTGTTATTTTGATAAGTTCGAAATAACACCCTTAAGGCTGAGGGCCTTCGCCATCAATGTAAAAGAAATATTGGACCTTGCTCGAGTCACGATGGGTCGTTATTTAGATAAGTTCAAAATAACACCCTTAAGGCCGAGGGCCTTCGCCATCAACATAAAAGAAAGATTCGACCTTGCTCGAATCGCGACGGGTCGCTATTTTGATAAGTTCAAAATAACATCCTTAAGTCCAAGGGCCTTCGCCATCAACATAAAAAAAAGATTCGATCTTGCTCAAATCACGACGGGTTGTTATTTTGATAAGTTCGAAATAACACCCATAAGGCCGAGGGCCTTCGCCATCAACGTAAAAGAAATATTCGACCTTGCTCGAATCACGACGGGTCGCTATTTTGATAATTTTAAAATAACACCCTCAAGGCCAAGGGCTTTTGCCATCAGAGGAAAAGAAAAGGCCGGGACTCATTGGGCGAGTTCCCATCTCACGCCAAGGCCGCAAATAGTTGACAATAAAAATTGAGATACAAAGCGAATAATAGAACTCTTTGTTATTGAAAAATCACAAGTGTGGACTATCACCGCCTACAACAGGCCTCGGGCCTACAAATAAAAAAAAGAAGAGAGAAAAAAACAACGAACCGATAGCAGCTTACCAATGGAATGAGATAAAAACAAAAATACAAGCATCTTTTTTACTTGGCGTCATTACCGCCGTCTTCATCATCACCGTCTGTGCCCCCATTGGCTTTGGGCGTTGCTGCGCCTGTCACACCTCCTTTTTTACACACCACTCCGAATGATAGTGTATAAGGGAGTTTTTCTAATTAAAGTGATATTAGTCGAAATGGGATTATTTATTTATCAGAGTCGCCACTTGGGAGAGTTTATTTGGTGTCCTAAGTCACCGGTTTATTTTGAATCCCAAATCGAGGAAAATTCGACTTTCCTTGTGAAGTCTGCGAACCAGAAATTCTGCCTAAGGAATTCTGTTAACCCGGGGGAAGGTGTTAGGCACCCCCGAATTTCGTGGTTCTAGCATGGTCGCTTAAATTATTACAATTGGCCTATTATCTGATTTTAATACATGTTCAAACATATAGTGCAATTTTAAATTATTTACCGCTTTTAATTAATATCAAGGAAGATTGAACATTGTTTAAAACATGTCTTTGGATCACGTCACAAGAAATACACCCACAATCCGAAACACATTTTATTCAATGTTTTCGGATTTGGATTTGAGTCACATGAAATGCACACCCGAGTTTAAGAAGGTAATTTTATTAAAATACGCGCCTAAAGCGACTATGCGTTGTTAACTTTGCGAGGGCCATAAAATTTGCTAAATGGCACGCCTCGAATTCTAAGTATTTTAAAGGAATCAATTTAACTGGGGGTCGCGCATTTGTGATTTATTTGGCATGGCAAGGGTATTTAAACTAAAAAAAAATATTGGAGGGCCATAGACTATATTTTATCTAGTATATCTCACCTCCCAATTATTTGAGAGAACTTGATCATGCGAATAATTAAAAATCCGGTTAATCCATAAAAGACTTAAAGTTGAAGATCAAACAAAGCTTGGGCCAAGTATAGAGCCCAGTTGCCTAATATGGCTAATTTCAATGGGAAATTCATAAAACCCAATAAGTTGTCCTATATAAAGAGGCAAATAGTTTCGATTCTAATGGGCTTCGTGGTCCAAAAACCAATGAGGTAGCCCAGATCGTTGGGGCTAAAAAGTAAAATCCCAATTCAAATATATGAATTTCAGGGATCTTAATATGAGTCCTAACCCCTGAACGAGTACCAGCATATTAAACTATTGAACTTCCATTTTTGATTTTTTAACAATAACTTTGATTCATAAGCATTCAGGAATTCATACAAGAAGTATAAATGCTACTACAATTATTAAACTAAGATTCAAATCTCTGTGCGTAAGCCAATATGAATCATGTAGTATACAAAACCAATTTTACTTAAACTCAAAAGCTTTAATAAATTCTCAAACCTAAAATAATGGATCCATTCTCGAATTTAAGTTGGATGCTGAACATGTAATGATGCATTTAAAATGATAGACTGTCCCAAATCCCACTTTCACGTACATACTTTAACTTTAACTGAAACAGCTTGGTAACAGTAGCAACTGCCACAAATTAGGTCCATAAACATATAAAGGATTCAAGAAGAAAACAATCAGCTCTTCAACATGGAAGAGATCTACAGGATTGAACACATGGAGATCAATAAATTTACTAACAATACTATTACAATTCCAATGCAAAACTCAGAACAATCATAACTTCACATCAACATGATAAGTTTAACGAATTAACATGACATTGCAAGAAATAAACTACATAAGAGGAAATTCTAAAATATAACAACAAAGAGTTTGATCTTCATATATTTCCATCAAAAACACTTCAACAAGCTATTCTTACATTCCCATAGTCAGAAATGTGTACCTGGAGAATGAAACAAAGAAGAAAATGAGAAGCCAATAGAATAAACACCAACAGTCAGCACCAACAGTAACACGGCCCCCAGATCCAGGAAATTTAACCCACAGAATTAGTGTAAATCCAATAAAATAGTGATTACAACAACAGCTTGACCCAAAACTTGAATACCAAACGAACTTTAACTCATTTTTAACCCTTGAATAATAAGGAACTGATTTTGTAACGACCCGACCGGTCGTTTTGCGTATTAGAACCTTGTTCCTTTAAATAAAACTTTTCACATCTGCTTTAGCAAATTTATGACTTGCGGGGGTGGGTGGTTAAAAAGTTGGAAGAGTTTTGAGCAGGAATATGTCCATTTACTTCTTTAAGTTTTTCTAAAAAGGCCAAGTTTGACTTCGGTCAACTTTCTTGGGAAACGGATCCGGATTTGTAGTTTGGTGATCCCGGAGGGTCTGTGAGAAAATATTGGATCTGGGCATATTCCCGAAATTGAATTCAGAGGTCCCTAGCCAGAGTAATGAATTTTTCTGTGAAATTGTTAACTTTAAGTTTTAAAGAATCAAATAAACTAAGTAATCATTGATTTCCTAGGTATCGGGCTCAGATTTTTATTTCGAAACTTGGTACAGGTCTGAAATATCAGTTAAGACTTACCCGTGAAATTTGGTGTCAATTCGAGTAGTTTAAGGGCGTTTTGACCTGTTAGAAGGAAATTGAGAACTTGGAGTTCAATAGATTGATTCATTTGGTTTTAGGACGTGATTCCTAGATTTAGCGTTGTTTTGAGTGATTCAAGGGTTTGAGTAGGTCCGCCTCATAATTTTAGACTTGTCGGTATGTTCGGGCAGGGCACGGGAGCCCCGAGCATCAAACGAGCGAGGCTCGAGTGAAGTTAGAACTTAGAAAATGACAAAAGTTTGCTGCTTCTGTCATAACCGCATCTGCGGTTCTTGGACCACAGAAGCGGGATCGCAGATGCGGTCATTTGATTGCAGAAGCGGAAGGGGTAGGCCATGGGGAAATCGCAGAAGCAGCCCTGGGACCGCAGAAGCAGTTCGCCTATGCGGCCTCCAGACCGCAGAAGCGGTCCAGCTCCCTATTACCCAAAGCCGCAGAAGCGAACAGAGACCGCATGAGCGGTATCCGTAGAAGCGGGAAATTCACCATAGAAGCGTAAATAGCTGGGGGGAAGAAGCTCATTTAATACGAACTCAACACCATTTTTATCACATTCCAGTCCACACTTAGGCGATTTTGGGGCTTCCAAAGAGAGGGTTTCCACATACCATCACAAGGTAAGTAATTTCCACTCCCCCTTAGTTTAAATACATGAATATTAGGTAGATTTAACACTAAAAACTTAGTAAAAATCAAGGGTTAGAGCTAGACCTAGGGTTTTGATAAAACTAAGATTTAATCATGTAATTTTTATGTAATGAACTAGAAATTATATATTAGTGATTCTTAGGTTATGGAGAACAACTTCATTCAAAAAATCTCGGAATCCGGGCACGTGGGCTCGGGGTCGAAATTTGGGAAACTTATGGGAAAGGTTGGGAAATCACTTAAATAGTTAGAATTCAACCTTGTAAGCCTTTATTGACTAGTTCTTACTTTATTTTAATTAGTTTGTGCTCATTTGGCTATGAATTGAGGGTTTGAGCTTGTTCTTGATATTGGAAGTGCGCTTCGGAGCGAGGTGAGTCTCCTTTCTAACCTTGTAAGAGGGAATTGTCCCCATAGGTATAATAAACGAGTAATTGCTACTAACTGTGGGGGCTACTTACGTACTAGGTGACGAGAGTCCGTGCGTAGCTACTATGATATTAATTCTTCGGATAGTTTAGGACCCACATCATACCTAATTTGGAGATATCTTGTATTTAAATGTCAACCCGATCATTTATGACATGCTAGAGACATGAGAAGAACAAAAAGTGAACATATGCATTTGCTGAACCCTATGATAGATTCTTTGTATATGAATGAGCATTTGTGTGCATTCTTGATGTTTCATTGATATTTATGGATCGGGCCGATCGCCTCGGTGAAATAGATGCATCTATGGTTCGGGCCATTCGATACTCGACAGTGCACAATTTATTTTCTGTTGGAGAGGGCCGTCGACCTCGGTGTGATCGCGCATGATATATATATGCTTAAGTTTAGACATGACATGATTACTTGTTAAGTATGAAAAAGGAAAAATGGTAATTGAATTATGGTCAAGAACATGAATATGAATTTTCATTTAAACTTGTTGTTATTAGAAATCCTTCATGCTGTATATCTCACATTATTATTATATTATCTTGATCTTAGTAAGTATCAAGTCGACCTCTCGTCTCTACTTCTTCGAGATTAGACGGGATGCTTACTGGGTACATGTTGTTTATGCACTCATGCTATGCTTCTATACTTAAATATATAGGATTTGAGGCAGGTGGATCTGGACATCATTCTGGTGCGCATCAGTGAGCACGCTTGGGACTTCTACGGTGAGCTGCTTCTCTTTCTTGCCGATCCGCAGCCGAAGAAGTCTTTCCTTGTAGTTTTGTTTCTGTCTATCCTGATTCAGACAGTAGGATATATAATATTCTTTTGTGTATATTCTACTAGTCGCCCGTAGCTTGTGACACCAGGTTCACACACACACTTTAGTAGACATTTATTTTTGGGTTGTATAACTTTTTTGATACTTTATTTACCGCTCTTGACCTTAACTTTAACTTTGAAAATCTGTTATACTTAGTTTTCTTTTTGCAAATGTAAAATGAGAACTCAGCTATACTTACGCGTTGGCTGGCCTGACAATGGTGTCGGGCGCCATCATGACCTATTATGGAAAATGGGTCGTGACAACATGGTATCAGAGCACTAGGTTTGCGTAGGTATCACAATTTATGGGCAAACCTAATAGAGTCTTGTAGATCGGTACAGAGACGTCTGTATTTATCTTCGAGAGGCTATAGGGTATTAGGAAAGACTACTCTTTATTCATTTCCATCGTGCAGTTGTCAGTGTACTAAATTTCCTCTTCTATTCTCTCACAGATAGTGAGGACCCGTACCACCGATGTTCCGGACCCGGGAGGAGCTGCTCCACCCTTTGCTAGAGGCCGAGGTAGAGGCCGGGGAGGGCACCGACCCGTGGTAGGGGACGATGGCATCCCAGAGCCGTTCCAGATGCACCACCGGCAGGTCCCGCGAGGGATCCCATTATTGAGGAGAACGGCGAAGTGCCCACGTTTGTGCCTACTCCGATGGATTTCATGACAACGCCGGGATTCCAGGAGGTCATGGGCTACATGCTACGGTTCATGGAAAATATGACTCAGGCTAGTTTATTTCCAGCGGACCCAACTGCTTCACAGGCGGGAGGGGGAGCCCAGAACCCTACTTCCCAGGCTCCAGGTCATGCAGCTGCGGTATATCAGACTCCGGGTACACTAGCCGCAGATGGGGTTCAGCCAGTTGCTGCAATGGCGCCTCAGCCCAGGCCAGCGGTGGATGGTGATCCGCAGAAGTTACTAGACAGATGGACTAGACTTCACCCTCCAGTCTTCGGGGGTGAGCATCATGAGGATGCTCAGGACTTCATTGACAGGTCAGGGACAGACTGCACAACATGAGGATATTGGAGTCACATGGTTTTGACTTCACCACTTTTCAGTTGGAGGGTAGGGCCCGTAAATGGTGGCAGTCTTATGCACTTAGCAGACCAGCAGGTTCTCCTTCCCTCACCTGGGGTCAGTTCACGTAGTTGTTTCTTGATCGGTACATCCCCCCCTCTGAGAGGAAAGAGTTGCATCATCAGTTTGAGCATTTGGAGCAGGGTCAGATGTCAGTCACCGATTATGAGGTGAGGTTCTCTGAGTTGTCTCGCCATGCACTTATGATACTCCCTATAGAGGCAGAGAGAGTTCGGAGATTTGTTGCGGGGTTACACCCCACTATCCGGTCAGGTATGGCTCGAGAGGTAGAGATGGGCACCGGGTATCAGCTAGTACTGGAGATTGCTCGCGGGATTGAGGGTTACTACGTGAGGGGTAGAGAGCAGATACAGCAGGATAAGAGGGCCAGATTCTCCGGAGAGTTCAGGGGCGCCCCAGGTAGGGGCAGAGGTCACTTTGGGAGGGTTCAGCCCAGTAGGCCCCCAATTTTAGCACCACCACCTACTCGGGGTGCTCCAGCGCGCTCCTATTTCAGCGCCATGCCCGAGAGTTCTTATTGCCCGCCAGCTATCCAGGGTTCATCCAGTGGGTATTCAGGTTCTCCGGATTCTTCCAGTTCTTATTTTAGTGCAATGCCAGAGAGTTCATACCGCCCACCGGCTATTCAGGCTTCTTCTAGTGGGTCTTCTGGTCCTCAGAGTCAGCCATCCGGGCAGCAGGCCACTGCACCATGTTGCTTTGAGTGCGGAGAACCAGGTCACATGAGGAGATACTGCCCCAGGCTTAGGGTCAAGGCAGTGCAGTAGGGGCAGCAGCCTATGACTCCAGCCCCAGCGGCCCAGCCACCTAGAGGTGGAGGACAGACTGGTAGAGGCTGTCCCAGGGATGGAGGCCAGATGGGGAGAGGTCAGCCAGCTACTATTCAGTCAGGTGGAGGCCAGACAGCCGGTGCTCTAGCTAGATTCTATGCTCTTCCAGCCAGGCCAGATGCATTGGCCTTAGATGCCGTCGTCACAGGTATTATTTTAGTCAGCGGTAGGGATGCATCGGTATTATTTGATCCAGGGTCTATTGTGAGCACGTGATTTTCGCCCTAAGCAAATTATTCCTAAAAATACAAACAAAATGATTTTTAATTTTTGTTTATATTTGTAGCATTTTTTGTGTTAATTAGTGGCATAATAATCCATATTAAAAAATACAAAAAAAAAATATGCATATGCATTAGGGGTTTAATTTTACAATTTTAATATTAATTCATTTTTAAAACAAATTAAAGAAAAATCAAAAATAGCATTTTTGTGTTTTAATTGAAAAATTACCATAAAATAGATATTAATTAGTTTAACAATTAAAGAAATCAGAAAATAAAATCAAAAAATATAAAATGAGAAAATAAATACAAAAATACAAAATATATAAAAATAAATATAAAAATACAAAAGAAAATAAAATACAAAATACAATACAAGATAAATAATTGGGATAATACCAATTAATAGCCCAAAGAGCAAAAAT
>MU689053.1:149031-174676 GCA_026770625.1 Nicotiana glauca | reverse complement strand
CGAAATACATTTTCACGACGTTGCAATTCTTGTAAAAATTCAATAATAAAAGCGAGTTATTAATAAAGGCACATAAAAATAGAATATCTATGGAAATCAGATAAAATCAAATACAACAGTTGAGCGACCGTGCTAGAACCACGAAATTTGGGAGTGCCTAACACCTTCTCCCGGGTTAACAGAATTCCTTATCCGGATTTTTGATTCGCGGACTATTAACAGAGTCATATTTCTCGGTTCGGGATTCAACCGGTGACTTGGGACACCATTAATCTCCCAAGTGGCAACTCTGAATAAATAAATAAATAATCCCGTTCTGACTGTCCTTTAATTGGAAAAACTCCTTTATTACACCCTTTACGGGGTGTATTAAAACTTTCGGTAAAAAGGAGGTGTGACATCTACTTATTCATATGTATCATCTTTGTTTGCTCATTTCCTGGTTATTTTTCCTGAGCCTTTGGGTGTTCCTGTCCATATGTCCACTCCTGTGGGCGATTCCGTGGTTGTGGATCAGATCTACCGGTCTTGTATGGTTACTTTCTGTGGTTACAAGACTAGAGCGGATCTTCTGTTGCTTGACATGATTTATTTTGAGGTCATACTGGGCATGGATTGGCTATCTCCATATCACGCCATCCTTGATTGCCATGCCAAGACTATTTCACTAGCGATGCCAGGGTTGCCGAGATTGGAGTGGAAGGGTTCCACGGTTGATATGCCTAGCAGGGTTATTTCTTTTTTAAAGGCTCAGCGCATGGTTGAGAAAGGGTGTTTGGCCTATTTAGCATATGTTCGAGACACCACCGCAGAGTCTCCAACGATTGATTCAGTGCCAGTAGTCCGAGAGTTCGTCGATGTTTTTCCTTCTGATCTTTCTGGTATGCCTCCAGATCGTGATATTGATTTCTATATTGATTTGGCGCCAGTCACTCAGCCTATATCTATCCCGCTGTACCATATGGATCTTAAGGAGCTGAAGGAACAGTTGGAGGAGTTGTTAGCAAAAGGGTTTGTTAGGCCCAGTGTATCGCCTTGGGGTGCACCAATGCTATTTGTGAAGAAGAAGGATAGGACTATGCGGATGTGCATTGATTACCGCCAGTTGAACAAAGTCACCATCAAGAATAAGTATCCATTGCCCCGTATTAATGATTTGTTTGACCAGCTGCAGGGTGCTAGGGTGCTCTCTAAGATTGACTTGAGGTCAGGGTATCATCAGCTGAAGATTCGGAATTCAGATGTTCTGAAGACTGCATTCAGGACTAGATATGGCCACTATGAGTTTCTGGTGATGTCATTTGGCTTGACTAATGCTCCAGCGGCATTTATGGACTTGATGAACAGGGTGTTCAGGCCTTATATTGATTCTTTTGTTATCGTCTTCATTGACGACATCTTGATATACTCACGTAGCCTGGGGGAGCACGAGCAATGTTTGAGAGTGGTGCTTCAGACCTTGCGAGAGTAGAAGCTATATGCTAAGTTCTCCAAGTGTGAGTTTTGGCTAGAGTCAGTGGCATTCTTGGGGCATGTAGTGTCAGGAGAGGGTATTGAAGTGGATCCTAAGAAAATTGAGGAGGTTTAGAGTTAGCCACGGCCTACTTCAGTGACCAAGATTAGGAGTTTCCTGGGATTAGCAGGGTACTACCGGTGGTTTGTGTAGGGCTTTTCATCTATTGCATTAACTCTGACCAGATTCACCCAAAAGGGTGCTCCATTCCGTTGGTCCGATGATTGTGAGGAGAGCTTCCAGAAGCTCAAGACGGCTTTGACTACAACACCAGTTCTTGTATTGCCTTCTGGTTCATGGATGTATACGGTATATTGCGACGCTTCTCGAGTTGGCTTGGGATGTGTATTAACGCAGAAGGTGCGAGTTATTGCATATTCTTCACGACAACTGAAGGTTCATGAGAAGAATTACCCTGTGCACGATCTAGAGTTGGCAGCAATTGTTCATGCTCTTAAGATATGGAGGCATTATTTGTATGGAGTGTCATGTGAGGTTTATACAGACCATCGCAGCTTGCAACATTTGTTCAAGTAGAGGAATCTTAATTTGAGGCAGTGCAGGTGGCTTGAGTTACTAAAGAATTATGACATTACCATTCTTTATCATCCAGGTAAGGCGAATGTGGTCGCGGATGCCTTGAGCCGGAAGGCGGAGAGTATGGGTAGCTTGGCATTCATTCCTGCTGAGATGAGACCATTAGCTTTGGACATTCAGTCTTTAGCTAATAGACTTGTGAGGTTGGACATTGCGGAGCCCAACCGAGTTCTAGCATGTGTAGTTGCTCAGTCTTCGTTATTGGGGCAGATTAAGGCCCGACAGTTCGATGATCCACATTTAGCGGTTCTCAGAGAGACGGTACTTCAGGGAGGTGCCAAGGAGATTTCTATTGGCGAGGATGGTGTGTTACGGCTTCAGGGCCGTGTATGCGTTCCTAATGTCGATGGTTTTTTAGAGAGAATTCTAGAGGAGGCCCACAGTTCGAGGTACTCTATTCATTCGGGTTCCACGAAGATGTATCGTGACTTGAGACAACATTACTGGTGGCGGAGGATGAAGAAGGACATTGTAGAGAATGTAGCTAGATGTTTGAATTGCCAGCAGTTCAAGTATGAGCACCAGAGGCCAGGTGGCCTACTTCAGCAAATGCCCATTCCGGAATGGAAGTGGGAACGCATCACCATGGATTTCGTGGTTGGGTTGTCGCGGACTTTGCAGAAGGTTGATTCGGTATGGGTTATTGTGGACAGGTTGACCAAGTCGGCCCACTTCATTCCAGTGGCGACTACTTATACGGCGGAGAGATATGCTTAGATTTATATTCGGGAGATAGTCAGGTTGCACGGTGTGCCGGTGTCCATCATAACAGACAGAGGCCCTCAGTTCACTTCCCATTTCTGGAGAGCTCTTCAGAGTGAGTTGGGGACCCGCGTAGAGCTTAGCACGGCATTCCATCCTCAGACCGACAGACAGTCGGAGTGGACAGTTCAGATTTTAAAGGATATGCTTAGAGCATGTGTGATTGACTTTGGAGGACAGTGGGATTAGTTCTTTCTCTTAGCTGAGTTTGTATACAATAACAACTATCAGTCTAGCATAGAGATGGCCTCGTATGAGGCATTATATGGTCGGTGTTGTCATTCCCCTATTGGGTGGTTTGAGCCTGGTGAGTCTAAGTTACTTGGTACATATTTGGTACAGGATGCCTTGGATAAGGTAAAGTTGATTCAGGAGAGGCTTCGCACAACTCAATCCAGACAGCAGATTTACGCGGATCAGAAGGCGCGTGATATATCATTTATGTGGGCGAGAAGTTTCTCTTGAAGGTCTCGCCAATGAAGGGCATTATGAGGTTCGGGAAGAAGGGCAAGCTAAGCCCAAGGTTTATTGGTCCCTTCGAGGTGTTGAGGCGAGTTGGGGAAGTTGCATATGAGCTTGCTTTACCTCCCAGTTTATCAGGAGTTCATCCAGTTTTTCATGTATCGATGCTTCGGAAGTATCATGCCGACCTATCACACGTGTTGGACTTCAATACCATTCAGTTAGATGAGAGCTTGGGCTACAAGGAGGAGCCAGTTGCCATTATTGATAGACATGATTGCCAGTTGAGGTCTAAGAGGATTTTTGCGGTGAGGGTCCAGTGGAGGGGCCAACCGGTTGTGGAGGTGACCTGGGAGTCCGAGGAGGACATGCGGAGCAGATATCCCCACTTATTCAATAGTCTAGGTACTTTTCTATATCCGTTCGAGGACGAACGTTTGTTTAAGAGGTGAAGAATGTAACGACCCGACCGGTCGTTTCGTGTATTAGAACCTTGTTCCCTTAAATAAAACTTTCCGCATCTGCTTTAGCTAATTTATGACTTGCGGGGGTGAGTGGTTCGGAAGTTGGAAGAGTTTTGAGCAAGAATATGTCCATTTGCTTCTTTAAGTTTTTCTAAAAAGGCCAAGTTTGATTTCGGTCAACTTTCTTGGGAAACGGACCCAGATTCGTGGTTTGACAGTCTTGGAGGGTCCGTGGGAAAATATGGGACCTGGGTATATGCCCGAAATTAAATTCTGAGGTCCCTAGCCCGAGTAATAAATTTTTCTGTGAAATTGTTAACATGAAGTTTTAAAGAATTAAATAACTAAGTAATCATTGATTTCCTAGGTATTAGGCTCAGGTTTTTGTTCCGAAACTTGGTACAGGTCCGAAATATCAGTTAAGACTTACCCGTGAAATTTGGTGTCAATCCGAGTAGTTTAAGGGCATTTTGACCTGTTAGAAGGAAATTAAGAACTTGGAGTTCAGTAGATTGATTCATTTGGTTTTAGGACGTGATTCCTAGATTTAGCATTATTTTGAGTGATTCGAGGGTTCGAGTAGGTCCGCCTCTTGATTTCAGACTTGTCGGTATGTTCGGGCGAGGCATGGGAGCCCCGAGCGTCAAACGAGCGAGGCTCGAGTGAAGTTAGAATTTGGAAAAGGACTGAAGTTTGCTGCTTCTGTCATAACCGCATCTACGGTTCTTGGACCGTAGAAGCGGGACCGTAGATGCGGTCATTTGATTGCAAAAGCAGAAGGGGCAGGTCATGGGGAAACCGCAGAAGCGGCCCAGGGACCGCAAAAGAGGTTCTGCCTATGCGGCCCCCAAACTGCAGAAGCGGTCCAACTCCCTATTGCCCAAAGCCGCAGAAGCGGCCAGAGACCGCAGAAGCGGGAAATTCACCGTAGAAGCAGAAATAGCTGGGGGGCAGAAGCTCATTTAATACGAACTCAACACCATTTTTATCACATTCCACTCAACACTTAGGCGATTTTGGGGCTTCCAAAGAGAGGGTTTCCACATATCATCACAAGGTAAGTAATTTCCACTCCCCCTTAGTTTAAATACATGAACATTAGGTAGATTTAATACTAAAAACTAAGTAAAAATCAAGGGTTAGAGCTAGACCTAGGGTTTTGATAAAACTAAGATTTAATCATGTAATTTGTTATGTAATGAACTAGAAATCATATATTAGTGATCCTTAGGTTATGGAGAACAACTTCCTTCAAAAAATCTCGAAATCCGGGCACGTGGGCCTAGGGTCGGAATTTGGGAAACTTATGGGAAAGGTTGGGAAATCACTTAAATAGTCAGAATTCAACCTTGTAAGCCTTTATTGACTAGTTCTTACTTTATTTTAATTAGTTTGTGCTAGTTCGCTACGAATTGAGAGTTTGGGCTTGTTCTTGATATTGGAAGTGCGCTTCGGAGCGAGGTGAGTCTCCTTGCTAACCTTGTAAGAGGGAATTGTCCCCATAGGTATAATAAACGAGTAATTGTTACTAAATGTGGGGGCTACGTACGTACTAGGTGACGAGAGTCCGTGCGTAGCTACTATGATATTAATTCTTCGGGTAGTTTAGGACCCACATCATGCCTAATTTGGAGATATCTTGTATTTAAATGTCAACCCGATCATTTATGACATGCTAGAGACATGAGAAGAACAAAAAATGAACATATGCATTTGTTGAACCCTATGATAGATTCTTTGTATATGAATGAGCATTTGTGTGCATTCTTGATGTTTTATTGGTATTTATGGATCGGGCTGATTGCCTCGGTGAAATAGATGCATCTATGGTTCGGGCCATTCGACCATCAGCTGTGCACAATTTATTTTCTGTTGGAGCGGGCCATCGACCTCGGTGTGATCGCGCATGATATATATATGCTTAAGTTTAGACATGACATGATTACTTGTTAATTATGAAAAAGGGAAAATGGTAATTGAATTATTGTCAAGAACATGAATATAACTTTTCATTTAAACTTGTTGTTATTAGAAATCCTTCATGTTGTATATCTCACATTTTTATTATATTATCTTGACCTTGGTAAGTATCAAGTCGACCTCTCGTCTCTACTTCTTCGAGATTAGACGTGATACTTACTAGGTACATGTTGTTTATGTACTCATGTTATGCTTCTGTACTTAAATGTATAGGATTTGAGGCAGGTGGATCTGGACATCATTCCGGTGCGCATCAGTGAGCACGCTTGGGACTTCTACGGTGAGATGCTTCTCTTTCATGCCGATCCGCAACCGAAGAAGTCTTTCCTTGAATTTTGTTTCTGTCTATCCTGATTCAGACAGTAGGATAGTATAATATTCATTTGTGTATATTCTACTAGTCGCCCGTAGCTTGTGACACCAGATTCTGGCACACACGTTAGTAGACATTTATTTTTGGGTTGTATAACTGTTTTGATACTTTATTTACCACTCTTGGCCTTAACTTTAACTTTGAAAATCTGCTATACTTAGTTTTCTTTTGGCAAAAGTAAAATGAGAACTTAATTATACTTCCACGTTGGCTGGCCTGACAATGGTGTCGGGCGCCATCATGAGCTATTAATGAAAATGGGTCATGACAATTTTGGAAATGAAAACCTCAGGAGAAACTTTAATGGAAAAATATTTTTTGCAAAGTTTTACAGCTATTTTTGATTATTCGGATTTCTTAACTCTCAAAATTCTGTATTTTTCAGCTTTTAGACCTCTAGGCTCTCTAAAAATCTCACTTCTAAGTCTGTGTATTTCAGCTCTTTCCATCTCTCAAATCTGATCCTTGCAAGGCAAGAATGCACTGCCTTTATAGGCAAGTAATTAGGGCAGCCCTGCAGTTTTTGTTTTACCCCTTAAGTCCTTTTTTAATTTATTCTTTTTGCTTAGGAATCCCTAAAATTCTGACTTGTTTTCCAAGTTATACTATCAAAAAGTCTGAAATTCACAAAGAACCCCCGTACTAGAAGCTTCCTAGGCGGTTACACTAAGATTCCCTAAGTGTGTTGCCTATACTACCCTTAAAACCTTTGTTTGTTACCCCTTAACACCCCCTGGTTCAACAGGCCAAGTCAATGGGTCATAAACCCCAAATTGAATGCCTATTTGGGCCTATCGCTGCTTGCAAACCAATTACAGTATTTATGGGCCTAAATTGAAACTAAACCAAATTTCCCAATCAAAGAAACATGGAATCACTTCTGACCAGTCCAATTTTAGAGCAGCAAATTAATTGTTGACCTAAACTCCCTAACTAAGCAATTAAATTGATAATGAAACATTAAGCTTATAACAAACTAAACAACAAGAGAGAGTGGCTTAAGAAAATTAACTAGTTCAAATAATCAGGGGATAGAAAAAGGGGACCCGCTTCAAATCCAAATGCCCACATGAGATTAGACCAAACAAAAGAAAAGGGATGAGGGGAAAATGAGCCAGTTGAAAAAGAAATCACAAGAGATAAACAAGACTTACCCCTGTCACACCTCCTTTTTCTTACTACCCCCGGAAAGGGATATAATAAAGGGAGTTTTTCTAATTAAAGGACAATCAAAACGGGATTTATTTATTTAAATCAGAGTCGTCACTTGGGATATTTATGGTGTCCCAAGTCACCGGTTTATATCCCGAATCGAGGAAAAGAATGACTCTGTAATATAGTCTGCGAACCAGAAATCCAGGTAAGGAATTCTGTTAATCCGGGAGAAGGGGTTACACATTTCCGAGTTCTGTGGTTCTAGCACGGTCGCTTTGATAATACTTGGCTTATTAAAATTATTTAATTACTAATTTTAGAACCTATGTGAATTTACCTCTTTCACCGCTTTTAATAAGAAAAATTATCTAGAAACGGGTTACGCGTACGTATACACGCTTGTTTGGCACATCAAAAATCATGTCACGCGAACGTGTCCACAATTAATAATGATTTATTATTATTAAGAATATTTGGGCCGAAGTTGCGCGAACGCATTCTCCGGTTTTGTTTTTAGAAGTGTAGTTGTGTTACACGAACGTATACGCAACCACACTTGGGTATTTTAAACGGCCTTAAAGGATATTCTACGAAATATTTAGTTATATATTTTTTATATCTAGCCTAAGAAATTACTAGAAGGACATATGAGATTTTAAAGAACTTATGTGAACTAAAAATAATTGAAAACTTGCAACATATTTTATTATTAAGAAAAGATTGAGCGAAGTTGCGCGAACGCATACTCCGAATTAATTTTAGGATTATGGACATGTTACAGGAACGTATACGCAACCACAATCGTGACACTTAGTTTATTCTTGAATATAATAATTCCCCTGTCTCACTCTCAAATGTCCTAAAGACACAGAAAATCAAAAGCAAAACAATACTGCCATAAACTTGCAAAACAGAACTTTATCTCATTCTTCAACGTCACTTCCCTCAAACTATTTAGTTAAATTTCCTGAAATTAAATTCACCCACCCCGAAAACTTGTTTTTCATCCTCATCTCAATCTCAAACGACCCATCAAGTCCATGAAAACTCGAGGATCGCTCGATGTTAAACTCAGGAGCACCATAACCAATAATTTTGGCTTGAACTTCACGTGAAGATTTACAATCATCTAACCACAAGTGCAAGCAATCCCATTACATCTATTTAAAGCAAGAAATTAACATGAAGAGCCACATAAAGCTTGAAACAATCTATAATGGAGCTGAAACTGAAACTTAGATAAAACGCCAAAGCCACAACATATATCGCAATATATACATAGATTTCAGATAAAAAAATTGAACAGATTCCAATACGAAGAAAAAATGAAGATGGAACCAACTGACCGAATGGGGAATTACACCGACGACCTCGACCGGAATGCCTCGCTTCTGCGGTTTAAACCACGATGATAATCGTCATTGAGAGTGGCCATTCCAATGGCGATTTTCAGATAAAACAATACATGGCTGAAGTTTCAGCTGGTTTTTGAATGTGCTAAAGATGGAGAAGAAAAGTCTTGACTATGAGTTACATGTCCAGATCCAGAAGAAGCTGAAGAGTCATTGGTTGACGTAGCCCGTTTTTCGGCGAGCTCAACGTACTAGAAATGTGGCGTTAGTTTGTGTGTGTATCCGTTTCCAGTAGTGAGGACGAAGAAGACGAAACAGTGGTCGTTTGGGGTGGAGTTCGCGAAGAAGACAAGATCAGGGGTCGTGTGTGTCAGTGGCGCTGGTTTTTGTGGGGTCTCCGCCGGATTTCTGGCAAAGCTGGTGGCGTTGCTGGTTCTATTGTTGGGAGATAGGGCTAGGTGGGTTGAAGAAGAAAACAGAACGTTTGGGGAGAGGTCTGTTTGGCACTGTTGCGACGAATTTGTACGTGTTTTCCGGCGTGGCAGGGGTTGTTTGGAGAAGATCAAGTGAAGGGGGGAAGGGTCGTTCCAGCGGCAGATCACCTTCCCTTTTGGGCGTTAGTCTTGTGTATAGCTTTATAGGTCTAGGTTTTAGGTATATATTTTTTTGTATTTATCAATTAGTCCCTAGGTCCTTTTGTTTTAAGTCCTTATGGTCTTTTTATTTATTTTTTTGTCCTAAAGAAAAGTATAGAAGGGTCCCTAAACTACACAATGACTTTTTTTTTTAAAAAAGATAAAAATACTACACAATGTAAAAACTAATCCTAATTAACTAAACTAAACATGAAACTATTTTTCTATTTTCGAAATTATATAAAGATAAAAATAAGGTACTATTTTTTGTATTGTTTTTAAAATTTATGAAAAATACATAAATTAAAATATTTTTTTTGTAATTTTCATTTTTCTTGTGCTAAAATAAATTAAAAGCGTCAAAATTAATTGAAATGGCGCTATTAGGCCTAAATTAAATATTTACATGCTAACATACGAAAAATCTTGGGGAGGGTCAAAAATCACATGTCTACAGCTGCCCCTCTTTGACTGGAAACACAAAGAGTTTTCAGACAAAGAACGACTAGACAAGTTTTTTGACCCGACCCTTATTTGGAGGGACTAAAACTAAGAGAAAAGGGGAATGTGACGGAGCCCTGGTATCTGAGCTGCCTACATATCCTTGGCTATAAAGGAATCAGGCCACGTGTAGTTCAGATGTGAGTGAGGTGACAGAGTATGACGAGGTGGAGAGCCAGCCGAGGTGCCGTTCTACTAAAGTTCTGGTCTGCAGTCCTGTTATTACATCAAAAATCAAAACATGAAAAGGATAGCTAAGCCTGTCAACTACGAGTTACAAGATTCCTATCTATAAGTCTTCTGAAGCTTGATCTTGAGTCTTGAATGGTTCTTCATGCAGACTTTGGATCTGAACCTTGACGCTAGCTAGTTGCAGGTGCTAATTCATTCTTCCTAAGATTTTCGGACCAAACCCGGACACCACACCACGCTTTTGACCCCAATCATGTCTTAAGAAATTCACATTTTTCTCTACTTTTGTATTTGGATTCACTTTCGCCTTCTTTTGTTTCTCCTCTTCTTTTATTATTTTAGATTGTGACCAACTTCCGCTGGTCGTCCCGAACTGTTGACTCGCATTATTCCCGCAAGCCTCCTTTGTTGCTGACTTGAATTGTGATCTGAGATGTTTTACCCTTTCTCCGAGTGGTGCTTGACTGCTAAGACTTGAAATATATGCCTCTGTTCTCCAGGTGGGCACTTGATTGCTAAAACTTGAAATGTATTCCCTTGTTCTCAGGGTGGGTGCCTGATTGCTGAACTTGAAATATATTCCCTTGTTCTCCAGGTGGGCGCCTCATTGCTGAAACTTGAAATGTATACCCTTGTTCTCCAGGTGGCTCCTGATTTCAACAAAATAGACAAACAAAGAAGATTTTCTGCCCCAGTTTGGTAGCTTGGCACATCATGTTATCAAATATTAAAAAAAAATTGAAAGCTAAAACTTGAATTGTACTTCCCTTGTTCTCTAGGTGGGCGCCTGATTGCTGAACTTTGGAATGTATTCCCTTGTTCACCAGGTGGGCGTCTGATTGCTAAAACTTGAAATGTATTCCCTTATTCTCTAGGTGGGCGCCTGATTGCTAAAACTTGAAATGTATTCCCTTGTTCTCCAGGTGGGCGCCTGATTGCTGAAACTTAAAATGTATTCCCTTGTTCTCCAGGTGGGCGCCTGATTGCTGAAACTTGAAATGTATTCCCTTGTTATCCATGTGGGAGCCTGATTGCTAAAACTTGAAATGTATTCCCTTGTTTTCCAGGTGGGCGCCTGATTGCTAAAACTTGAAATGTATTCCCTTGTTTTCCAGGTGGGCGCCTGATTGCCAAAACTTGAAATGTATTCCCTTGTTCTCCGGGTGGGCGCCTGATTGCTGAACTTCAAATGTATTCCCTTGTTCTCCAAGTGGGCGCCTGATTGCTGAACTTGAACTGTATTCCCTTGTTCTCCAAGTGGGCGCCTGATTGACAAAAGTTGAATGTATTTCCTTGTTCTCCAGGTGGGCGCCTGATTGCTGAAACTTGAAATGTATTCCCTTGTTATCCAGGTGGACGCCTGATTGCTAAAACTTGAAATGTATTCCTTTGTTTTTCAGGTGGGCGCCTGATTTCCAAAACTTAAAATGTATTCCCTTGTTCTCCAGGTGGGCGCCTGATCGCTGAACTTGAAATGTATTGCCTTGTTCTCCAGGTGGGCGCCTGATTGCTGAACTTGAACTGTATTCCCTTGTTCTCCAGGTGGGTGCCTGATTTCTGAACTTGAAATGTATTCCCTTGTTCTCCAGGTGGGTGCCTGATTTCAACAAAATAGACAAATAAAGAATATTTTCTCCCCAGTTTGGTGGTTGGGTGCATAGGTGAGTGTTAAACTGAATTATTCTACCAACTATTATAAGAATTTGAAAGCTAGGTCCTATTATCCGGGGAGGTCCTGACAACTACTAACAATTACGAACTTGAATTATATCTTCTAAAGGTATTACTCCGATTACACTTGTTATCAAAAAGGTCTTAAACTACTCCCCATTATCCAGGTAGGTCCTGACAACTTCTAGCTAAACGACAATTTTAACCTAAGTTATATCTACTAAAGGTACGACTTCCACTATATCTTGTTATCTAAACCGGCCTTAAAACTACGTCCCATTATCCAGGAGGGTCCTGAAAACTCCTAATTGAATCCCATCTTAAACATGAAAACTTTGAAAGCAACTTATGCTCCTTTGGGATACATTTATGCCAAATTATGCTACTCATGATTGTTTTGAAATTTAAACTAAGTCCCATTTTCCAGGAGGGCCCTGAGAATTTCTAGTCATACCTGTTTGGGTGCTGCCTTTCCTTACGGAGGGTTTCTCCGAAGCAAACGAAACTTTTGCCCCTGTTTCAATCAAAGAAAATCTTGTTTCAGTTTAAAATGTGGTGGTTGGTTTGTTGCTTTGAACTTTGAGGGAGATTGCTCCTTCACTTCCCATGATGACTGATTTCCACTCGAAGATCTTGCTTGTTTATGGACTAACCCCTTTCTCTGTCGTCCCCATCACATAAAATACCTTTTCTCCGTTCGGACCCAATATCTTCTATTTGTTGCATTGCATGAAATGGCGCCTCCCCAACCTTTGTGTCTCACGTGAATCCCAAAGCACGTCCATTGCCCCCACTCCGTGTGTATGCTGTTCTTTCTAAACCACTAGTCCTGTCCTTGAGGTCTACGGCTCCCTCATTTGCCATAATAACTTTGATTTCTTCTTGGAAGATTTTGTTCGGCACTGGTTTACCACCCTTTGTCAATCCTATCACAGGAAATACCTTTGATAATTTCATCCTAACCACTCATCTGTTTCATTGTTCATGAATTAATATATATACCAAGACTCTGCATTTCACAATGATCCCAAAGCCTGTTGATTGTTGCCATCTCAGTGTGCTTGCTATTCTTTCCTGACTTATGACGCTTTGATGTGTTCAACAGGTCCCGTTTTGTTTAATTGGAAAGCTTGGTGGCAGACTTTGAAGTCATTTCTCACTTTTTATGACCAAACAGACTCAAGAATAGGAAGTAAACAAAACAAAAAGAACAGAGTAAAGGACAAAGGAAAGAGATGATTCATAACAAGAAAGCTACGAAGTAGAAACCTATCAGATGTGGATACCAACTCTAATGATCATGACATGCAACTGTAGATATTCTGTCACGCAAATCTGATGTTCAACTCCAGTTATACCCCTAAACCGTGAAACTGGGCTTCAATGCTTCGCTTATCCAACCTGATTCACAATCCTTATCCGACTTGTAGTGCCCGAAGGGTTTTTACCGTCAAGCCTCTCTCATTTTGGTCTTTCTCTTATCTCACCATCGCCTTATGGTGCCCGTGAAGGTTATCACCAATAAGACTCTCTCATTTTTTATTCCTCTCAGCTTTCAGTCGCCTCATGGTTCCCGTGAAGGTTTTCACCAATAAGACTCTTTTTTTTTTATTTTTCTCAGATCCCGTCGCCTTACGGTGCCCGTGAGGGTTTTCACCAATAAGACTCTCTCATTTTCATCATTTTTTTTTTCTGTTTGGACCGAAGTGTTGCCCCTGCCACGAATCACCTCTACTTGATTGACTTGGAATCTCTTAAAGACTGATCGAAAGGTCTTTCTTTGGACCGTAGTGTGGGCTTTTGGATAGGGTTAGAAAGAAATGGTATCAAAGGCTCAAAACAATTCAACATGAGTTCAAAATTACAACTTTCGGAATCAGATTTCTCACAACAACCACAACTTCTGCCCCAGTTTCTTTCTTGGGGATTTTTGGACTTTTATTTTGGTGTGACTGAACCTCAGAGAGAGACTGCCTACGTATCCTTTCAGAATCAAGTCAAACGTAGTTCAGGTAACAAAATTACTTTGTTGTTGTTATCTTTCTTTCCATTTTTCTTTTTTGTTTCTCTTTTTTTTTTCTTTTTTGTTTCTCTCTTTTTTTTCTTTTTCTTTTTCTTTTTCTTTTTCTTTTTCTTTTTTCTTTTTCTTTTTCTTTTCTTTTTTTTTCTTTTCATTTTCATTTTTCTTCTCTCTCTCTTTTCATCATTTTCTTTCTCTTTTCCTTCACTTACTTTCCATGCTTGTGTTTACGAATTTTGCCACTGATTCCGACAGAGGGGTATGAAAGAAAATAAATGCGGCTCAAAGGGGTAACTAAGGATAAAGTGTTTAGATAGCGGAACAAAATGCCTTCGTCATTCCAAACTTCAAAACATGCCAAGTACAAACAACACAGTTAAACAAACCAAAGAAAACATTCGTATCATCTTTTGATTGCACTAGACTCGATACCTATATCCACACATTCGCCCTCCACATCTGTTAACTCAAAGAACCATTGGACAACACTCTCACTCTCCTTACCACGAATAGCCCCTGACAATTCGGGCAACCTTGCCTTTAGCTTCAACCTGATGCGGTATGACGTACTCCAATAGGGTTTCTCTGTGTTTTATCTGCCCCAGTTTCACATGGTTCGGGCTTCAGATGATCTCAAAATTTCCAAATCTGTTCTTATTTACCTCAAGTGCCCCTATCATCTTCCACATTGCTTCATGATTGAACCAACATTTAAGATCAAGCCTAGAATTATGCGTGCATGTCATGTCACTAGAACCAGCATGGAAAGAACTGTAAAAGGAGAAGGGAACTAAACAAAATGACTAGAAATGGCAGAAAATAGAGAATTGCATTAAACAGACGGTGAAAGGGTTTGAACAACAAAACAAACAAAATCACCTGGGGTACAACCTTAAAACAAACCTAGATAACACTAAAGGAGATACTACGACTAAAGGAACTAGACAAAATGAAAGGATAGAAGGGTTTGAGTCACAAGACAATATCCGGATTACAACCCTGAAATAACCCGGACAACAGAAAGGACAACAAAATAAACCACCAAAACTCCACTCCGGCTGACCAAGAAATGGAGCGTCTTCCCAATTACCAAGCACGACATCTTAACCATTGAGTTTCGCATCAATATTGCCAAGACCATTATCAACTTTAATCAACAAGTTCCCAAGAGGATTCGCATGCTCCTTGTCAGTGTCATTGACTACAATCATTCCTTCTTGAATCATTCTTTCTATTTCCCTTTTCAAAGCACGACAACCTTCAACATTGTGCCCCTAGGCATTGGAATGGTATTCATACCTTTTAGCAGGTTCAAAACTTCTCGTACTTGGGTCTATATAATTTAGAGGAATAGGTGCAATCATGTCATAATGCTTTAATCTCTCAAACAAATTTGCATAGGACCCTCCTATTGGTGTAAAATTATCTTTCAGCTTTTGTTTCCTTCTACACCCTTGGCTTGAATATGGGTTATAAGGTACTTGGAAATTTTGTGGAGGCTGGCGGGGATTCTGCGGTGCTCGTGCTCGCCTTTTGGAGTGACCCAATGGTTGGACAGATGGCCGGACATTGTTCGGAGGATAAAACTGGGGTGGATTATATGGAGTTCGGGGATATTCATGGGTTCAGTATTGAGGTTGAAGATGTTTGACAAGAACGACCAACGGACCCTGTCGTCAGCGGGGCTCAGCGATATCTTTTCTATCAATGGGAGGACTATCCTGAGCGACTTGTTCATTCCATTTAAGCCAAAAATCCTTAAAACTTTCCTTAGGTTTCTTTTCCATCTGAGATAGGGAGGAGCGACCTAGGACAATGTCTATGTTGTACTGAAAGCGCCGTACAAAATCTTGAGCCATGTCGCCCAATGTATGCCACTTCCCAATATCTTGACGATTTTGCTATTCCAAAGCTGCCCCAGTCAGGCTCTCACTGAAATACGTCATCAACAAATCATCTTTCTCGCCAACACTTCTCATTTCACGGCAATAACCCCTCGGATGGGCTACTGGATCTCCCTGCCCATCATACAAATTAAACTTTGGCATCTTAAACCCTTTCAGCTTTCTGGATATCTCATCTTGCTCCGCTGTCTTAGCAAGCTTTGTAGTCTCACGAGGAGGCTCAAAATGAGGAGCGTGAGAGTATGGACCCGAGACCTTGAAAGTTGGCTCTAGAGCATAATGCTGGGTATCGGGGATTGATGGTGGATGGCACCCACTAATCCAAGCTTGGTATATTTCGGCCCTCTGTCTTTTCAACCTCAAGACCTCTTCTTTCAACTCAGATTCTGATTCAATAATTTCCTTGGACAGATTAACAACCCCTGTGTCCAAGTCTTTGCTAGCCATGGCTACCTTGCTCTTTGACCTTGTGTTGTATGGATGAGTTACTTAAAAACCACAAACCAACCACCCTTCTGCTATGAGTATAACAAAATGAAACCATCACGTTAGCGTTAGGGCATTTATCAGGTAATAATATCACATTGCGTGCAATGCACCTATCAACAATTAATCGTTCTAGAATGACTTCGAGGGTCATAAGGTCACTTGGCATCATCCCACTTTGTTCATTTCATTCCTCTCCTTTCTTTTCTTTCCTTGCTTTCTTTAGCTCGCTCATTTTCTTTCTCCTTTTTCTGATTATCGCTTTTCTTCTTCCTTCTCATTTCTCACATCCCATGATTTTACCAACTTTTCTTTCATTTTTCTCCCTTTTTTTCTTGATTTTTCCTTTTTTTCTCTCTTTTTCGTTCTTTTTCTTTTAATAAAAAAATGATTCGATCGAACCCTATGTAGGTTGCCTAGGTATCATGACCCCGCATGAATCAGATCTTTGCGTAGTTCTGGAAAATCGAGAATAAAGCAAACAAACTATCGTTCTCTTTTTTTCTACCTACTCTGATGAGAAAAGAGAAATAAAAGATGCAATACCCCTATTTTTGAAATTTTCTAGACTTAATGTTGTATGACCTATTCTAAACTCAAGCTTAAATGGCATGTTTTTTTTTTCTTTTGAAATAAATACTCTATTAAGAAAAAAATCCTAGAAGAGAAAAATATTTTTTGATTCTTTTTTTTCTTTCTGTTTTAAAGAAGGAAATCTAAAGAATAAATCACAAAAATATATTTTGAATTTTCATTTGATATCCTGACGCAATATTTTGAAACAAGCGATGAAAAAGATAAAATAAAATATTTTTGGATTTCAACTTTGATTTTTCCCAAGAAGAAGTTATAATGATAAACAAAAGATAAAGTATTTTTATTTTTTTATGTACAATATCTTAAAGTTCTAATAAAAATAAAAAGATTTTTATTTTATTTTTTTCCCCACTAATTTCCCAAAGAAACACCTCAAAAGAAAATCTTTTTTGGATTTTGAAATTAATACCTTAAAGAAAACTCTTTAAAGAGGTACTAAAAGGAAAAATTCTTTTTTTTGAATTTTGGTCCTAACATAGTAAAGGAAACATAAAACCAATTCATTTTAAGTCTTAGATATTAATTGCCTAAAGGAAAAAAAAACCTCAAATTTTTTTATCCATTTCTAGAATTAATATTTCTAAGGGAAACTTATGACGGAAATATAAAATGTAACATTTTTTTGGATTTTTGGGTTACAACCCATTTTTTCAGATGAAAAATACAATAGTAATAAAAAACTCGACATTACTATACATAACTAAAAAGTAAAAGACGACATAAAAATAAAATAAAAATCTCCTCAAGTAACTTCTGAATGCAGTGGTCCTGCTCAAACTTCGGTAAATAGATCCACACCTGTATGAAAAAAAACTTAAACCAACACTAGGTGAGATAATAACACTCCCTATTAAACATATGCAAGACATGACCGAGACTATTTTTGCACAATAACTTATTTGGCTAAAAGATGGCTAGAAGTGCAAAATTTGGCTGAGACCCCTCAAAGCCAAGAACCTAAGATTTACTAGGAAGACCGGACCCTATGTGGATTGCCTACGTATCCCACCCCGAGAGATGAGAATCAGGTTCGCGTAGTTCGGACAGATTAGATACGGGAGAAAATTAAAAAAAACAACCAACTTAGAGAAAACATATTTTTGTCTTTTTCTTGAAAATAATGAAACATGCAAAATCTTTTTTTGGATTTTTTTCCCTTTTTTTTTGAAATTTTTTTGAAAAATGATAAAAAGTGCAAATTTTTTTTTGAATTTTTCTAGCTCAAAAATGTGACAGAAAATATAATTGGGCCCCACTCACTTTATCTTCCCACTTCACCCTCTCTTTCTCCATTTTTTTTTCTTTTTTTCATTTTTCATTTGCCCTCAACTTTCATTGGTACGCCAAATGACCCTTTTACCTTGGAAAAATACAACATGTAGCACATAGGATGCATTAAGATGGTCTGTTAATTTGGGTGCACCTGTCCTAGACGGACCCAACCCCTGTGTTGAGTCCCCTAAGTCAAATGCATATTATGCAAACAAGCGTTCCTACTAGGGATACGGCACGAGGTTGAGTTTTTCTAGGTTTAAATCGTGGGGCTTTGGTCTAGACTTGGGGTACCCGAGCGGACAACTGGGGCCGACGAGGGGGCGACTTACCGGGAGCACTAAAGTCTGCCCGGCCTTGTTGCTTGCCCAACCTCGCTCTATTTGGTATATTTTTTTAGAAAAAGCAGGCTACGCGAACGTATGCACCATTTTAAAAAAATGGCGTAAGAAGACAATTATATACAATGCAATAATATTAAAGCGGTAAAAAGATAGCATTTAGCACAAAGGTTCACAAAATACAATAATATCAATAATAAATAAGCCAAATAAAAATCATAAAACAAGCTCGAATTCTTGAACCCTGAACAAAAGTTCTGGGTTCTTGTCCCCAGCAGAGACACCTCCTTTTTCTTACTACCCCTGGAAAGAGATATAATAAAGGGAGTTTTTCTAATTAAAGGACAATCGAAACGGAATTTATTTATTTAAATCAGAGTCGCCACTTGGGATATTTATGGTGTCCCAAGTCACCGGTTTATATCCCGAATCGAGGAAAAGAATGACTATGTAATATAGTCTGCAAACCAGAAATCCAGGTAAGGAATTCTGTTAACCCGGGAGAAGGGGTTACACATTCTCGAGTTCTGTGGTTCTAGCACGATCGCTTTGATAATACTTGGCTTATTAAAATTATTTAATTACTAATTTTAGAACCTATGTGAATTTACCTCTTTCACCGCTTTTAATAAGAAAAATTATCTAGAAACGGGTTACGCGTACGTATACCCGCTTGTTTTGGCACATCAAAAATCATGTCACGCGAACGTGTCCACAATTAATAATGCTTTATTATTATTAAGAATGTTTGGGCCGAAGTTGCGCGAACGCATTCTCCGGTTTTGTTTTTAGAAGTGTAGTTGTGTTACACGAACGTATACGCAACCACACTTGGGTATTTTAAACGGCCTTAAAGGATATTCTACGAAATATTTAGTTATATATTTTTTATATCTAGCCTAAGAAATTACTAGAAGGACATATGAGATTTTAAAGAACTTACGTGAACTAAAAATAATTGAAAACATGCAACCTATTTTATTATTAAGAAAAGATTGAGCGAAGTTGCGCGAACGCATACTCTGAATTAATTTTAGGATTATGGACATGTTACGCGAACGTATACGCAACCACAATCGTGACACTTAGTTTATTCTTGAATATAATAATTCCCCTGTCTCACTCTCAAATGTCCTAAAGACACAGAAAATCAAAAGCAAAACAATACTGCCATAAACTTGCAAAACAAAACTTTATCTCATTCTTCAACGTCACTTCCTTCAAACTATTGTAGTTAAATTTCCTGAAATTAAATTCACCCACCCCGAAAACTTGTTTTTCATCCTCATCTCAATCTCAAACGACCCATCAAGTCCATGAAAACTTGAGGATCGCTTGATGTTAAACTCAGGAGCACCATAACCAATAATTTTGGCTTGAACTTCACGTGGAGATTTACAATCATCTAACCACAAGTGCAAGCAATTCCATTACATCTATTTAAAGCAAGAAATTAACATGAAGAGCCACATAAAGCTTGAAATAATCTATAATGGAGCTAAAACTGAAACTTAGATAAAACGCCAAAGCCACAACATATATCGCAATATATACACAGATTTTAGTTAAAAAAATTGAACAGATTCCAACACGAACAAAAAATGAAGATGGAACCAACTGACCGGATAGGGAATTACGCTGACGACCTCGATCGGACTGCCTCGCTTCTGCGATTTAAACCACGAGGATAACCTTCATTGAGAGTGGCCATTCCAATAGCGATTTTCAGATAAGACAATACATGGCTGAAGTTTCAGCTGCTTTTTGAATGTGCTAAAGATGGAGAAGAAAAGTCTTGACTGTGCGTTATATGTCCAGATCCAGAAGAAGCTGAAGAGTCGTTGGTTGACGTAGCCCATTCTCCGGCAAGCTCAACGTACCAGAAATGTGGCATTAGTTTGTGTGTGTATCCGTTTCCAGTAGTGAGGACGAAGAAGACGAAATAGTGGTCGTTTGGGGTGGAGTTCGCGAAGAAGACAAGGTCTGGGGTCGTGTGTGTCAGTGGCGCTGGTTTTTGTGGGGTCTCCGCCGTATTTCCGGCGAAGCTGGTGGCACCGCAGGTTCTGTTGTTGGGAGATAGGGCTAGGTGGGTTGAAGAAGAAAATAGAACGTTTTGGGAGAGGTCTATTTTGCACTGTTGCGGCGGATTTGTGCGTGTTTTCCAGCGTGGGAGGGGTTGTTTGGAGAAGATCAAGTGAGGGGGGAAGGGTCGTTCCAGTGGCTGATCCCCTTCCCTTTTGGGAGTTAGTCTTGTGTATAGATTTATAGGTCTAGGTTTTAGGTGTATATTTTTGTGTATTTGTCAATTAGTCCCTAGGTCCTTTTGTCTTAAGTCATTATGGTCTTTTATTTATTTTTTTGTCCTAAAGAAAAGTATAGAAGGGTCCCTAGACTACACAATGACTTTTTTTTTTATAAAAAAGATAGAAATACTACACAATGCCAAAACTAATCCTAATTAACTAAACTAAACGTGAAACTATTTTTGTATTTTCGAAATTATATAAAGATAAAAATAAGGTACTATTTTTTTTATTGTTTTTAAAATTTATGAAAAATACATAAACTAAAATATTTTTTTTTGTAATTTTTATTTTTCTTGTGCTAAAATAAAGTAAAAGCGTCAAAATTAATTGAAATAGCGCTATTAGGCCTAAATTAAATATTTACATGCTAAGATACGAAAAATCTTGGGGAGGATCAAAAATCACATGTCTACAACCCCGTCATTCTCGAAACCAAACAGAGGCAGAAACTCAACCAAATCTATTTTAAAACTGTTATTCTTGGTCAAGAACAACTGAATCGACATGAATTTCGCTGAGTTCTGCTCTCAAACTTTGAAAGAAAACCTTGTCTATTGCCAAGCTTGAAAGGAGATGTTCTTGGACTTTTTGAGTCACATTCGAATCAAGATTCCACAAGTTTGACACTGATTCGAAGGGTATGAGTTATGGATTGGGAGAGAGGGGAGTATGGTGAGTATCTGGTGTGATTTTGGGGCAATTTGGGTGGTGGTGCTGCCGGTCATAGCGGAGGGTTCAAAGGCGGCGATTAGGGTTTAGGATATTTCGGGGTTTCCAGTGGGATTTGAGGGGAACAAATGGTGGCATGGGTATGATGGAGATAAGAGGAGGCTATGGTAAAATTTTGGGGTGGTTTGGGGACTCGCCGCCGCGGTGAGGCGATTTTCGGCGGCGGGTCACGGTGTTTTAGGGCGGCATTACAGGGGAGGGGTTTGTTCTTTGAGTGAGACAAGTGGGGATGGGTAGGTAGCTTAGCAAAGTAATATACCTAAGAGACCCTAGCTTTCCCACCGTTGAATCTGAAAACCTCGATGGCCAGGATCAATTTGAGACCAAACGAGGTCGTTTTGGTTATTAGGTGGGGGATTGGACCGGGTCTTGGGGTGTGGATTGGGCTGAACCGACCAGACACCCATTTTAAAACAACTGGGCCTGGATAAATTGAATATAAATTAGCCCAAATCTGACTTCCACTCCTACTTCTTTTCCTTTTGTTTTTATTTTTCCTAATTTCTTTTAATTTCTCCTTTTTTTAATCTTTTTCTTTTCAAAATTAAAAATAAAAATCTGAATTAAATCCTCGGACCTAATTAAATTAATTAAATCTAAATGATGATTAACACAATTAATTAAAACAAATTAAAAGAAAACTAACAAAATTCAAAGCTAAAAGTCAATTTTTGTGATTTTTGTATTTTTGTAAAACCCTAATTACTAATTAATATAAAATATGTAAAATTAAATCCTAAATGCGCATGCGACGTATTTTTATATTTTTGTAAATTATATAAATTAAAAATGCACACTGAAATACAAATCAACATGAAAATTATGCAATTAAATCCTAAAAAGTCAAATAATTAAAAGAAAAATCCTAAATATAAGAATTCTGTAGGAGTAAATCATGCGAGGCAAAAATCACTTGCTCACAGCGTCATACCCACAATTGATGTGGCTCATGCTTTCTCATATGCAGCCTCAGTCACCGCACCCGCTTCCAACAAATTCTTATAAATATCGCGCTGAGCTTCAGCGTAGTCCCAAAGCTCATGAAGCTGATGAGGAACGACAGTACGAGATGACTCAACTTGAGCCCTCAGTCGCCTATTCTCTTCCTCCAGGGCTGTAATTCGATCCGCCAGAACCGATGCCTCCTGATCAACTGTGCCAATCCGCTTCTCGAGCCTCGCCTCCCAAAGGGTTGTTGTTGCCCTCTCTGATTCCTGCTCGGACTAGAGGACATGAATGGTTTCTTCTAGAGCCGCCACCTTTGCCAAAGCCTCGAATCGGGCCCCCTCGATACGCTCCAGTTCAACAACCTTACTCTCCAATGCGGTCAGCTTCCCTCTCCACTCCGCGTTCATCGCCTCGACCTGTACCGGCTTACGGTCCACCTCCGACTACAGGGACCCAAGCTTGCCCTGCAAATACACACACTCTACGACGACACCCTTGCTCACCTTGAGCTCCTCATCTTTGAGGTGGAGTTGCTCCTCGAGCTCACTCCTACTACGGATCGTCTGTATCTCCCTCTTCTCCAACTCCTCAACCAGAGCTCGATTACGAGGGTCTGTTCTTAGCCATTCGTGCAGTTTACAACATCTGTCGAGATATCGACGGTACTTCTCCAACATCTGTAGGAAAATCCTCGACTGGATGTTGGCCCCGCGGATGCTCTCCACCTCCACCATATACATCTAAAAAACAAAGAGGCAGTTAAACCAGTATTCGCAAACAAAAAGAAAAGCCCAAAACAAGAACCAAAATATCTTACCCTCAAGCCCATGACGACCACTTCATCCATCAGCTCGACGTCAGGGATGCTACGCAGGGACTCGTTCTCAGCGTCCGAGAATAGAAGACTAAACTGCGGCATCAAATTACCCCCTTCCGCCAAAAGATTCACATCGGAAGGAATTTGGAGAACTCGAGCCGACCCCCCAGCGTGAACCACCAAATGGGTAAGACCCTCCTCAAACATCTTGACGTTGTCAAGATCCAGGTTTGACTCCGATTCATACTCATCAATCTCCATCCCTTTCCCTCTTTCTGCTGAAGAAGGAGGAATGTAACCTGTCGAAAACGAAGAAGGAATATCCGAGGTCACTATGGCAGCACTGGAGCTCCGGCCCTCTACTCCGACAGGGTGCTGATCGTCAATAACGGAGGGAACTTCTGGCTAAACCGTTACTGCAATCGAAGTCTCCGGGCCCTGATCACCGATGCCGGCGTCAACAACTCACTCCGCCCCAACAGGAGATTCTGCAGCTATACCTTCCCCTAAGCCCATTGGGCGAGATTCATCTAGATTGATCACGGTTGGAGGCTCCATCTCGAATGCTATCCTACGTCTCTTCGACGGTCCTTCCTCCTCCCCAGTCAATGGAGATTCAGTCATAGGACGAGCGATATTAGGTGGGGCCTCGTCCTGAGAAACAGCCCTTACCGGAGTAACCAAGACCGCAGATTCAATCGAACCTGCCCTCGATGAGGGACGAGCAACATGTACCGCGACAAGACGAGCGAATGCGCCTAGCTAGCGAAAATCTAACTAAGGGGACCTGACTCTCCGTACTCTCCCTGACTACGACAAACGGCTTATAAGAGGTAAGATATAAAAAAAGGAAAAATAACATCAATTTGGATAGAGATAAACAATAAATAAGGACGTTATCTCACCTGTAAGAGGTCTACGTCCAAACCTCTCATGAAAGGTCGACCAAGTACGAACCCACACTGTGTGGAGGAAGGACGGCCTCTACCCATTCACGAATCCCTTCAAGAGGCGGTGGGGGCAACTTTTCAGCTGTGGAATAACAAAGCAAGTCAGTACCCACAACGCAAAGGAAGAGGAAGAAAAAAGAGGAATCGAACACTACGTTAATCAAAGACGCAGACTTACGGGCAAAATTCCATCTCTCGAGGAATCAAGTCAGGTCCGCCACGATGTCATCGGTCTGCACATAGAAAAAGTTCTCATAAAACTGACATTGGTTCTGTCATCCATCTTCACCAGTAGATCTTTCGATTCCCAAGGACGTGCATGGATCATCATGCCTCGACTTAACTGGGGAGCGAACAGGCTAAGCACGAGGCCCAAATTAACCTCGTGACCGGCGAGCTCCCTGTATTTGAGTTATATGAGGAACCGGTTGTATAAGTAAGGGGAAAGCTGAGCGGGGCACACCTCATAATAGCATCAGAAATCTACCACCAACATGGGAAGCGGGAGCGTGTATCCTACGATAAAGGAGTAGGCGTAAAACATACAATATCCAAGACGGTCGAATTGAACCCGATCATCTCTATCCGTCAGTCGTATCTCGACGAAATTCGGAATTCCCCATCGTTACCTCATATCCATGATCCCTACCTCCCCTATGAGGGGGCAATGTCCGTCGGATCTTTCCACCATTAATTCTAAAGTCGACCACATCCTTCTCTGAGCGGGGCAAAATTTCATCCACCGAGGGAACCTCTTCGTCCTCCACCAAATATACTTCTCCAGCAGCCAGAGCAGGGTTTTCAGTTGCCGAAAGGGTGAATGGAAGATTGTCACGGGAAGGAGCACCGACCATTTTTAGCCAAAAAGGGAAAAGAACTTGCCGGAGAAGTGAAAATATTAAGGATTGCAACTAGAAAGAGAGTAAACAAGAATGTGAGATGTCTGAAAAGGAGATATCAGGGAAATTTCCTTGAGGTAAACACTGAAGTGTGAGAAGCAAATAGCAAGATTCCCCTATTTATAAGAAGGCCCAAATCCCCCGATCTCGAAACACAAGAGTCGCCATTTGAACCTAATAGGACGCGAAACGTTCCAGTTATTCGAAAATGGGTGTCATAATGATAGCACGCACGAAGCAACGCGTCGTTTACCTACCGACATTTTGATTTTGAAACCGTCGCAACAATACAAGAGCACCGGGAAAAACATTCCCATGTCATTCGAGGTAAGAAAAGCCATTATTTCGATAGATTCAAAGTAACACCTTTAAGGCCCAGAGCCTTCGCCATCCAAGGAATAGAAAAGTTCGACCTCGCTCAAGCTCAGACGGTGTTATTTCTATAAATCCACAAAGCGCGATTAAGGGGTAAAATGGGGGTTCATACTCCTCGCGGCTACTTCGCATGTGTGATCCATCCGTCGGGCCCGATGAGGTACGACCTCGACGAACGGAGGGACTAACTATATTGGTAAAAATCTGATTACCTCATTGGGGCGGCCACGACCGTATTTTTGCCAGTAAGGAATCAAGTCAAACTCATCCCTTCTTTAAGATATTCGACATAACCGCAAGGGCGTGGAATCCCACGGCCAGAAAACCCCACTACCCCAGATACG
>MU689053.1:131421-144160 GCA_026770625.1 Nicotiana glauca | reverse complement strand
CCTGTTCGAGCGAGGTCGAACTGTCAAATTTTGATGTAAAAGGCACTTAGCCTGAGTCCTAGTTCGAGCGAGGTAGAACTGGCAAATTTTAATGGTGAAGGCACTAAGCTTGAGTCCCAGTTTGAGCGAGGTCGAACTGTCAAATTTCAATGGGGAAGGCACTTAGCCTGGGTCCCAGTTCAAGCGAGGTCGAACTGTCAAATTTTGATGTAGAAGGCACTTAGCCTGAGTCATAGTTCGAGCGAGGTAGAACTGGCAAATTTTAATGGCGAAGGCACTTAGCTTGAGTCCCAGTTCGAGCGAGGTCGAATTGTCAAATTTCAATAGGGAAGGAACTTAGCCTGGGTCCCAATTTGAGCGAGGTCGAACTGTCAAATTTTGATGGCGAAGGCACTTAGCCTGAGTCCCTGTTCGAGCGAGGTCGAACTGTTAAATTTTGATGGCTAAGGCACTTAGCCTGAGTCCCATTTCGAGTGAGGTTGAACTGTCAAATTTCAAAGGGGAAGGCACTTAGCCTGGGTCCTAGTTCGAGCAAGGTCGAACTGTAAAATTTTGATGGCGAAGGCACTTAGCCTGAGTCCCAGTTCGAGCGAGGTCGAACCGTAAAATTTTGATGGCTAAGGCACTTAGCCTGAGTCCCAGTTCGAGCGAGGTCGAACTGTCAAATTTTGATGTAGAAGGCACTTAGCCTGAGTCCTAGTTCGAGCGAGGTAGAACTGGCAAATTTTAATGGCGAAGGCACTTAGCTTGAGTCCCAGTTCGAGCGAGGTCGAACTGTCAAATTTCAATGGGGAAGGCACTTAGCCTGGGTCCCAATTCGAGCGAGGTCGAACTGTCAAATTTTGATGTAGAAGGCACTTAGCCTGAGTCCTAGTTCGAGCGAGGTAGAAATGGCAAATTTTAATGGCGAAGGCACTTAGCTTGAGTCCCAGTTTGAGCGAGGTCGAACTGTCAAATTTAATGGGGAAGGAACTTAGCCTGGGTCCCAATTCGAGCGAGGTCGAACTGTCAAATTTTGATGGCGAAGGCACTTAGCCTGAGTCCCAGTTCGAGCGAGGTCGAACTGTTAAATTTTGATGGCTAAGGCACTTAGCCTGAGTCCCATTTCGAGTGAGGTTGAACTGTCAAATTTCAAAGGGGAAGGCACTTAGCCTGGGTCCTAGTTCGAGCGAGGTCGAACTGTAAAATTTTGATGGCGAAGGCACTTAGCCTGAGTCCCAGTTCGAGCGAGGTCAAACCGTAAAACTTTGATGGCTAAGGCACTTAGCCTGAGTCCTAGTTCGAGCGAGGTCGAACTGTCAAACTTTGATGGCGAAGGCACTTAGCCTGAGTCCCTGTTCGAGCGAGGTCGAACTGTAAAATTTTCATGTAGAAGGCACTTAGCCTGAGTCCTAGTTCGAGCGAGGTAGAACTGGAAAATTTTAATGGCGAAGGCACTTAGCCTGAGTCCCAGTTCGAGCGAGGTCGAACTGTCAAATTTCAATGGGGAAGGCACTTTGCTTGGGTCCCAGTTCGAGCGAGGTCGAACTGTTAAATTTTTATGGCGAGGGCACTTAGCCTGAGTCCCAGTTCAAGCGAGGTCGAACAGTCAAATTTTGATGGCGAAGGCACTTAGCCTGAGTCCCAGTTCGAGCGAGGTCGAACTGTCAAACTTTGATGGCGAAGGCACTTAGCCTGAGTCCCTGTTCGAGCGAGGTCGAACTGTAAAATTTTCATGTAGAAGGCACTTAGCCTGAGTCCTAGTTCGAGCGAGGTCGAACTGTCAAACTTTGATGGCGAAGGCACTTAGCCTGAGTCCCTGTTCGAGCGAGGTCGAACTGTAAAATTTTCATGTAGAAGGCACTTAGCCTGAGTCCTAGTTCGAGCGAGGTCGAACTGTCAAACTTTGATGGCGAAGGCACTTAGCCTGAGTCCCTGTTCGAGCGAGGTCGAACTGTAAAATTTTCATGTAGAAGGCACTTAGCCTGAGTCCTAGTTCGAGCGAGGTCGAACTGTCAAACTTTGATGGCGAAGGCACTTAGCCTGAGTCCCTGTTCGAGCGAGGTCGAACTGTAAAATTTTCATGTAGAAGGCACTTAGCCTGAGTCCTAGTTCGAGCGAGGTCGAACTGTCAAACTTTGATGGCGAAGGCACTTAGCCTGAGTCCCTGTTCGAGCGAGGTCGAACTGTAAAATTTTCATGTAGAAGGCACTTAGCCTGAGTCCTAGTTCGAGCGAGGTCGAACTGTCAAACTTTGATGGCGAAGGCACTTAGCCTGAGTCCCTGTTCGAGCGAGGTCGAACTGTAAAATTTTCATGTAGAAGGCACTTAGCCTGAGTCCTAGTTCGAGCGAGGTCGAACTGTCAAACTTTGATGGCGAAGGCACTTAGCCTGAGTCCCTGTTCGAGCGAGGTCGAACTGTAAAATTTTCATGTAGAAGGCACTTAGCCTGAGTCCTAGTTCGAGCGAGGTCGAACTGTCAAACTTTGATGGCGAAGGCACTTAGCCTGAGTCCCTGTTCGAGCGAGGTCGAACTGTAAAATTTTCATGTAGAAGGCACTTAGCCTGAGTCCTAGTTCGAGCGAGGTCGAACTGTCAAACTTTGATGGCGAAGGCACTTAGCCTGAGTCCCTGTTCGAGCGAGGTCGAACTGTAAAATTTTCATGTAGAAGGCACTTAGCCTGAGTCCTAGTTCGAGCGAGGTCGAACTGTCAAACTTTGATGGCGAAGGCACTTAGCCTGAGTCCCTGTTCGAGCGAGGTCGAACTGTAAAATTTTCATGTAGAAGGCACTTAGCCTGAGTCCTAGTTCGAGCGAGGTCGAACTGTCAAACTTTGATGGCGAAGGCACTTAGCCTGAGTCCCTGTTCGAGCGAGGTCGAACTGTAAAATTTTCATGTAGAAGGCACTTAGCCTGAGTCCTAGTTCGAGCGAGGTCGAACTGTCAAACTTTGATGGCGAAGGCACTTAGCCTGAGTCCCTGTTCGAGCGAGGTCGAACTGTAAAATTTTCATGTAGAAGGCACTTAGCCTGAGTCCTAGTTCGAGCGAGGTCGAACTGTCAAACTTTGATGGCGAAGGCACTTAGCCTGAGTCCCTGTTCGAGCGAGGTCGAACTGTAAAATTTTCATGTAGAAGGCACTTAGCCTGAGTCCTAGTTCGAGCGAGGTCGAACTGTCAAACTTTGATGGCGAAGGCACTTAGCCTGAGTCCCTGTTCGAGCGAGGTCGAACTGTAAAATTTTCATGTAGAAGGCACTTAGCCTGAGTCCTAGTTCGAGCGAGGTCGAACTGTCAAACTTTGATGGCGAAGGCACTTAGCCTGAGTCCCTGTTCGAGCGAGGTCGAACTGTAAAATTTTCATGTAGAAGGCACTTAGCCTGAGTCCTAGTTCGAGCGAGGTCGAACTGTCAAACTTTGATGGCGAAGGCACTTAGCCTGAGTCCCTGTTCGAGCGAGGTCGAACTGTAAAATTTTCATGTAGAAGGCACTTAGCCTGAGTCCTAGTTCGAGCGAGGTCGAACTGTCAAACTTTGATGGCGAAGGCACTTAGCCTGAGTCCCAATTCAAGCGAGGTTGAACAGCAATATTTTGATGGCAAAGGCACTTAGCCTGAGTCCCAGTTCGAGCGAGGTCGAACTGTCAAATTTTTATGGCGAAGGCACTTAGCCTGAGTCCCAATTCAAGCGAGGTTGAACAGCAATATTTTGATGGCAAAGGCACTTAGCCTGGGTCCCAGTTCGAGCGAGGTCGAGCTATCAAATTTTGATGGGGAAGGCACTTAGCCTGGGTCCCAGTTCGAGCGAGATCGAACTGTGAAATTTTGATGGCGAAGGCACTTAGGCTGAGTCCTAGCTTGAGCGAGGTCGAACTGTCTAATTTTGATGGCAAAGGAACTTAGCCTGAGTCCCAGTTCGAGCGAGGTCGAATTGTCAAATTTTGATGGAGAAGGCACTTAGCCTGAGTCCCAGTTCGAGCGAGGTCGAACTGTCAAATTTTGATGGGGAAGGCACCTAGCCTGGGTCCCAGTTTGAGCGAGGTCGAACTGTCAAATTTTGATAGGGAAGGCACTTAGCCTGAGTCCCAGTTCGAGCAAGGTCGAACTGTCAAATTTTGATGGCAAAGGCACTTAGCCTGAGTTCCAGTTCGAGCGAGGTTGAACTGTCAAATTTTAATGGCGAAGGCATTTAGCCTGAGTCCTAGTTCGAGCGAGGTCGAACTATTAAATTTTGATGGCGAAGGCACTTAGCCTGAGGAATAGTTCAAGCGAGGTCGAACTGTCAAATTTTAATGTAGAAGGCACTTAGCCTAAGTCCTAGTTCGAGCGAGTTAGAACTGGCAAATTTTAATGGCGAAGGCACTTAGCCTGAGTCCCAGTTCGAGCGAGGTCGAACTATCAAATTTCAAAGGGTGAGGCACTTAGTTTGGGTCCCATTTCGAGCGAGGTCAAACTTTCAAATTTCAATGGGGAAGGCACTTAGCATGGGTCCCAGTTTGAGCGAGGTCGAACTATGAAATTTTGATGGCGAAGGCACTTAGGCTGAGTCCTAGTTCGAGCGAGGTGGAACTGTCTAATTTTGATGGCGAAGGATTTTAGCCTGAGTCCCAGTTCGAGCGAGGTCGAATTGTCAAATTTTGATGGAGAAGGCACTTAGCCTGAGTCCCAGTTCGAGCGAGGTCGAACTGTCAAATTCAGATGGCGAAGGCACTTATCCTGAGTCCCAATTCGAGCGAGGTCGAACTGTCAAACTCTGATGGCGAAGGCACTTAGCCTGAGTCCCAGTTCGAGCGAGGTTGAACTGTCAAATTTTGATGGCGAAGGCACTTAGCCTGTGTCCCAGTTCGAGCGAGGTTGAACTATAATACTTTGATGGCGAAGGCACTTAGCCTGAGTCCCAGTTCGAGCGAGGTCGAACTATAATATTTTGATGGCAAAGGAACTTATCCCGAGTCCTAGTTCGAGCAAGGTCGAACTGTCAAATTTTGATGGGGAAGGCACTTAGCCTGGGTCCCAGTTCGAGCGAGGTCGAACAGTCAAATTTTGATGGGAAGGCACTTAGCCTGAGTCCCAGTTCGAGCAAGGTCGAACAGTCAAATTTTGATGGCGAAGGAACTTAGACTGAGACCCAGTTCGAGTGAGGTCGAACTATCAAATTTTGATGGGGAAGGCACTTAGCAGGGGTCCCAGTTCAAGCGAGGTCGAACTGTCAAATTTTGATGGGGAAGGCACTTAGACTGGGTCCCAGTTCGAGCGAGGTTGAACTGTCAAATTTTGATGGCGAAGGCACTTAGCAAGAGTCCCAGTTCGAGCGAGGTTGAACTGTCAAATTTTGATGGCGAAGGCACTTAGCCTGGGTCCCAGTTCGAGCAATACACACCGGTGCAGATTTGGTGCTCTCTTGTGGGATTATATTAGAAAGAAGATGGAACTGAACGCGCAAAGTGATGATGATATTATTGGTTGACAGAATAAGGTGGGGAAGCAGAAGAAGTAGTTACTTTTGTCATTGTTGTAGGATGAACTCTATAATTTTTTTTTTTGTATTATGTTCTGTTATGTTGTCATTATTGGAAGACGGATCGAATTTGTTTGTGTTTGAATTTTATGAATATATACAGTAGTTTGTGATACAATGTCTCTTGCAGATACACGCATGATACATACATGATACACATATGATACAGATATGATAAACAAATGATACATAGTTTTCAAATATGTATTGATGAAGTCACTTATATTTGCAAATTTCTAAAACTATTTTGCATAGTTTTCTAGCTGCTACGACTGTTTTCCATTAGTTAGCTTTGTTACTACACAAATGCAGTCATGAGTAAGAGCCTATAAATAGAGATACATAGTTGATACACAAGTGATACATAGATGGTAGAAATGTGTTGCATAAGCGATACATATATGATACAAATGTGATACATAGCTGATACAACTTCTTTTTAATCAAACAGATGTATAATATAAACTTGCAACACGATTTTAAATGATAGGTCAAATATTTATTTATATCTAAAATTAAAATGACATTCTACAATGATATAATTCTTGATATATTGTATTCTTCTAAATTTCTATGATATTCAGTAAAGTAAAATAACAAGTAATTCTAAATTTGACATACTCTTTGGATTATTTTTACAAGTTTTCCTGTTGTGACCTTCTTCTCCACACTGTCCATATGTAATCGACCTTTTTCGTTCCCTTTCATATATTGGCTTGCACCTCCCCTTCCTTAGCCTTCCTAATGTTTTAGTCACGTCTGGTGGCAAGACTTTTTCACTTACAACTTCTGCATGAATTTCCCATGTGCTTTCATCAGGAACCGGATAAATTGGAATTTCATAGGTCTTCAATAGGTACTTCGTGGTGTAGTACACCGAGCAATACTCAATGTGATCAATGTATTTGTATTTTAATACTGCCCAAGCATGTGCACATGGAAGCTCATCCAATTGAAACCTTCTACAGCTGCAAGTTCGATCTTTTAGGAACACCATTCTCTGCTTACCCTTGTCAAGTACTGAATATAAGTAACTCGTCGAAGGGGTCACCTACAAAATTTATCAACTATCATTAGTGGTGACAAAGCAGATGCCCTCAAAATACATATACTAGAGAGCCTACAAGATTAAAATAGCTTAATATCATGTCAAACCAAGCAATATTTCAGGAGTGGGGTAGGCATAAATGCTACATTAAATTAAAAGCCTTTGCTTTTGTGGAGGTAGACGCCAGTTTAACAGAATCACACAAAGGGTTCAAGATATAACAGATCCGCAAATTCAGCATGATTACTTATTCTATGCACAAGTATCTACAGATTCCAGTCATACCTTCATCTGATGTGACAATTCAAGATTGTCCATCAGCATTGTATCATATTTTTTTTGAAGATCAGTGAATGACTCTACTGCATTCTTTAGGTTTGTAACATTCCATCGTCTGATCAATTGCCTTATGTAGTCTAGCAAAGGCAGTACTGGGAGTTCCCTAGCAGCCTTAAGCGCTGCATTGATCGACTCCACAATGTTTGAAGTCATTGTCAATGTTCTGTTGATAGTGGAATGTGCTCTAGACCATCTTTCATACTCAACATTCATTAAGTAATCTTTGACCCTCTTATCAATTTTCTCTACCTTTGCCATGTGGTAATCAAACTTCTCAATTGTGTATGCTTTGGCCATAGCAAAGAATATGTCTTTGAGCAGCAAATAGTTTTTTTGTAATTTTTTTTACATTATTCCATAGATGCCATATGCAAACACAATGAGGTACTTGTGGATACAATGTTGCCGCTGCATTTTCAATGCCTTTATGTCTTTCCGAGACTATGCACATCCCCTCCCTTTCCCCAAATGCATCCTTGAATCTCGTAAAAAACCACTCCCAAGAAGCATTATTCTCTGAATCTACTATGGCATATGCGAGTGGTAGGATATTACCTGCTAGATCTTGTGTTGATGCTATCAATAATGTTCCTCTATATGCCGATTTAAGAAAAATTCCATCTACGACAACAACTGGTTTGCAATATTGTCATCCTTTTATAGACGGATATAGTGCAACGAAAGCAAAAATGAACAAGTCTTCCTCTGTTTTTTTCAAATTTACCACCGACATAGGATTTGTAAGAACCAGCATATAAAAGTAGCTTGGCAGCTTTTCATATGATTCGCTCGGGTTCCCTCTCAGTACTTGAACTGCATATTCTTTCGATCTCCATCTTGAATATATGTCATCTGAAGACCATACTGCTTTGTTCATGTCTCTAATTATGTCATTAGAAGTGTATTGTTTTTGGGTCTTTATACTTGTCTATTAGAAGACTATCGATGAGTTTTGCAGTAGCTTGACGTTGTGCGTAAGATCTGTCTTTCAGGGGGCATGAGTGCACTTTGCTGAAATTTCTGACCTTGAAAATATTTGCTTTTTTCAGGCTCGAAGACTTAAAATACCAATCACAGTTGTTGTTGATGCATACTAGACAGTACCTACGACAAGGATATAAACCTTTCCATCAATAAACAGAGCGACATGAAATACAATGATATATAGTGATACACACTGCCATCAACAATACTAGATGAAAAAATACAACGACTATGCAGTACTAGATGGTGACAACCACAATTTAAAAGTTTACAGCCACATACTTACAAGCAACAACTTCTTTTCTGCATAATTATGCTTCTAACATCAACTACGATATACATTGAGATACATAATTATACAATAAAAATTTTGATACCCGCTTTCTCTTGATCTATGCACCTTAAACTAAATTTTTTCCTTTACTGCCAAGTGCTTCATGACTTTGATTATCGTTGCCTTGTCTTTATAAATTTGACCTTCTTCTACATCTATGTGTTGAAGGTCAGTTATTATTTTATTTTCATCAGATTTTGTATCATTCCGGTCTTCTCCATCCCCAAACTCGATCTTCTTAATTGTATCGCCATTGTATCTCTCCTCTACAACTGAGCTTTGTGCACATTTTGAGGAAATCACAGCAGAATTGGAATTGTAGCAGATCATGTCCATATCCTTTTCACTCGATGTTATACAAAGGGGATACATTGTAAATTCTAAGCTTTTTTTCAACTCAAGATATACACATACACCCATACTATTGTGTATCACTATTGGCGGAGAACTGTTTTGGGCATTGTATTTGATTTCAATATCATTCAATAAAGTATATATCGTAAGTTGTTTCGAAATCATGTCTACAAAATCTTCAAAACTTATATTTGGAGTAACTATTACAACATCTACATTATAATCTACAAAGCTGTTGTCAATATTCCATCGGCCACCATACTGAATAAAAATTAGTAAATTTGCTATTGAAGTAGCTGAAATTAGGTCAAAACTCACTAATTCCTTGAGTGATTGTGATTGTAGTTTGTAGTTCCTTCTACACAGAAATTGCAAAAGCTGTGTCTAGACAGAAATTGCGAAGGTATATAGTGAAATTGATCGATTTTGAGTGAAATTTGGAGCTCATTTTGAGAATTTTTTGAGAGAGAATGCCATGATTTATAGAGATAGAGAATGTCGTGATCTGTTAAATTGATACACACAGGGAAGGAAGAAAGATCTTTAGTGTGATTCTCGGATAGAAGAATCCTTCCTTACGTGTATCTTTAATTTTGGGCTACTTTTGGTAAGTGTTTAATTTTAGGCTAGAGGTCGGTAAGTTTGTATTTAAATTGGCTATTTATGTACTTTTCCCTTCCAATATTTGAATCTAAAGTCCTGGGCACCATGACCATAGAAGAACTTGCAAGTGTATAAGAATTGGAAAAGCTGAAATAAGAATTAGTTGAACCAATTTTTTAAAGTAAAGTTTTCTGTAACAGAGAAAGATGACTGGGACCCAGGCTAAGTGCCTTTGCCTTCAAAATATTACAGTTCGACCTCGCTCGAATTGGAACTCAGGCTAAGTGCCTTCGCCATAAAAATTTGACAGTTCGACCTCGCTTGAACTGGGACTCAGGCTAAGTGCCTTCGCCATCAAAATTTGACTGCTCGACCTTGCTAGAACTGGGACTCAGGCTAAGTGCCCTCGCCATCAAAATTTAACAGTTCAACTTTGCTCGAATTGGGAGCTAGGATAAGTGCCTTCCCCATTGAAATTTGACAGTTCGACCTTGCTCGAACTGGGACTCAGGCTAAGTGCCTTCGCCATTAAAATTTGACAATTCTACCTCGCTCGAACTAGAACTCAGGCTATCACTGCAAAAATAAAAAGAACAACAACTATCAAAATGCAGAATCTAAAAGCAAAACAGATTGTGTTGAAAGAAATTCATACGCTTCGACTTGTTGAGGCAATCCTTCAACCAGTTTTACATCAAAGGGGGTAATCAAGTCTTTTGATTTGTAGACACCACTGCGCCAATTGATATCGTTTTTGTTTAAATAGAAATGCGTGTGCACAAAAAAATGAGGCAACAACACAGAATACTTGGCCATGGCCTTATGAACGTTGGCTTGATGAGCAGCTCCACCGCGCATAGAGTCATACACATAAATGCACCTATCTTTGAAGGACATCACAACCATTATCCAATGTCATTATTCTGCAATATTAGTTGGCATTAAGACATGCTCGACAGTGTACTATGAAACATTGGCATCCAAGACAAACCCCTGAATATACTCTACAATGACATGTTTCGGATTGAAGACATCACTGTCTCCATCTGTATCAATAAACGCCTGCCACAACTCATTAATTTTCTCGTCGAAGTACCAATATGTGGTGGTGAATGTTACAGATAGGTCTTTGTCATACTTCCCCTTCTTCCTCAGATAATAGAACAAAATATCAATGTGCTAAAACAAAACATAACAAATAACTAATCACTAAACGCGCTCGAAAGCTTTAAGCAGCTATAGTTTTTCAAACCAAAATCACAGAAAATAAAGGAAAATGAATGCTCACTACTAACTTAACAGGACTGAGTGTTCATGTGTATACTGGCTAAAATTTTAAAAGAAATACTGCAAAAGTAAATTTTTACATACCGAGTCATCCAAGGGCTGACCATTATATGCCAAAGTGTAAAATCAGTTTTTGTATTTAACATGAAATACACCAAGATCATAAGAAGGATTGAGTTCACTAACATGCTTCGGGTAAATTTCATTCCTGGTAACATATATACACAAAAGAGTACAGTGATTTGATATAAAATAATTTTATAAGTGACAATTTATTAAAATATATAACTGAAAAAAATCAGAAGTTGGAAACATACTTCTTTCTGGACTTCCCTTCTTTGACCCACGCAGTAAAAGCATTCAACAAAGAGCTGTTAACACCAGTTCCAATTTTTCTTTGAAAAGGATTCTTAATAGCATAAATTTGCTTTTTTGCTTTTGCTGCAACAACACCAGTACTGGAACCTGAATCAAACACAGTAATGAACGGAGACTGCACGGCCTTTGCAGGACATCTCTTTCTTTTTTCCATTTGCGGCGATACTTCAGGAAGTAATTCAGTATTGTACAAAACCATATCCATTGTCGCGTCATCAACACTTGCAGTCGCACAAACAGCACCAGCCCGAGATTCAAGAACCTTTTGTTTCTCAGATTCTTCCTCCGTCTCCCCTGGCGCCGCATCAACACTTGCAGTTGCACAAATATCACTAGTCTGGGATTCACAAACCTTTTGTTTCTCAGATTCTTCCTCCATCTTCCTTGTCGTGTCATCAACACTTGCAGTTGCACAAATAGCATCAGTCCGAGATTCAGGAACCTTTTGTTTCTCAGATTCTTCCTCTGTCTCCCCTGGCGCGGCATCAACACTTGCAGTCGTACAAACATCACCAGTCTGGGATTCAGCAACCTTTTGTTTCTCAGATTCTTCCTCCGTCTCCCCTGCCACCGCATCTGTAATCTCACCAATACCGCCATCATGTGCTACATCTGGTGTGAAAGTTACTTTAGCAACAAACATGTCAACTTTCACACCAGAAGGTCCTTCCATAGCATTAACACCTAACTGATCTGCTACATTAGTATCTCTTTGAGAATGTGGAACATCTTTGCCTTCACTTCCACCAACCTATTTTTTAAAAAAAGAATCGAATTATCAAAAGCAACAAAGAAAAGAAAAGGGAAAAGTACAGAATGCACAACTAAACACACCTGACAACCATCCATTTCAACATCTTGATTGCCACCAAACTCCATATTGCTCACAAAATTATTATTGTCTTGACGACCACTGGTGTCTTCCTCTGGATGTGCACCATAATTGGCTTCGTTTGCACCAAGCTATTTTTTTTTAAAAATAATATAGTAAGTTAACTAAAAAATAAAAATAAATACACAACGGAAAAGAAACAAATAACTTGAAATTATCAACTCAAACACCTCCTTGAATTTTTCAGAAACATATTCCATGAAGGAATTTAACTGCTTATGGAGCTACAAGATGAAACAAATAAAAAAGATAATAGACTTTGAATATACAATGTGAAAAATAATTTCAAAAAAATATATAAAAAAAGATCAATACATACTTGCTTCACATCATCTTTCAACTTCTGCAACTCACGATCATAATCAACAGGTTGGACGCTTGGCATGTTTTTTGACGCCTTTTTTGGTGGGATAGGCTCCTTAATGTGTTTCGGGGGTGGCGAGACAAAATCATCGCTATCATCAATAGGAAGTTTTCCCCTGTTACGTGATGTAAAATATTTCTGATACTCATCGGTAACTTCAACAGGCAAAGTAAATCTTCTGAGCTCTTCAATTGTCGGAGAAATATTTTTAAACTACAAAGGTAACCAAAAGTGCTTCAGTCCTAGATATATCAAAGATGTATAAAAACTGTATGTTTGATGTATCATAATGAATTATAGTGTATTATAAATGTATATCCCATCAAGACATAAAAGATTATACCTTATTCTCTGTGCTGTTGAAGAAACCAGTAGAGAAGTCTTCACGCGTTGGTTTGTCTGTCATTTCCCAATTCAATATGCGTGGTGTATGATATCCAATGCGAACAGCAAATTTTTTATCAACTACATTGCAACATTCATAGAACCACATCTGTAGTGCAAGAGGAAATCCACCAATCCTATAAAACTCAGACTTCCCCCTCAACCTGTCCCTCACCGACTTCATTAAAGCTCGAAACGCAATCTTACCCCATGGAAACGACACATACTCACTGATCACGCCCAAGTATATTCTCTAAATAGGATTCTGCGGACGTTGCAA
>MU689053.1:88306-111483 GCA_026770625.1 Nicotiana glauca | reverse complement strand
TGTCTCTTAAATGCTGTAACTTCAGGTTATGATTTATTTATTTTTTCTAATTTTCTAGCAAATTGGCAAACAAATCTTACTTGAATTACTGATCTGGACCATAAACTCCAGCAAGAAAATGAAGGTAAAATGAAATTCAAAATGCTAAAAAAAGGAAAAATCCTAGACCCTCCAATTAACCAATAAATAAAATGGTTAAAATTGCGAGCAGAACATCAAGAATGCTGCCTGGATTCAATGAGAAAATTCAATACTCAAAAATTAAAAGCCCAAATTTTGGAAAAAGAACGAACTAAAACAAGGGATTGAATTACGAAATGTAAGACCCTAAAATTCAATTACAATTTCTAAGATGAGTACTTTACAATAAGAAATAGCTGCAAAATTAACAGTGTTCCAATGCAAATCTATGAAGATGGTGTGAGATTCGTACCGGTGATCTATGAGGATGAAAATATGAGGATGAAAATAAGAAAAGCTAGGGTTTGAGAGACGTACCGATAATCCCCGATGGTGTCACAGAGAGAAGAGAAAATCTATGAGGAAAGCTCAGAATGGGAGCGTTACCTGTTCTTCTCAATCACAGAATTAGACTTCAACTCAGGGTTTCACAAAAGGCAGGCAATCAACATATACTTGTCTGTACTCCTATTATATAGAACGAGATAATAGAAAAAAATAAAATAAAAAAATGCACGATTTGATGACAAGGAAATTCCTATATATACTTAAGAATAAAGTAGTAATTTCATTAATTCTTATTGAGTTATCGGTTAAACCATTAATAAAATTGGCAAACCGAGTCCCGAACCGAGAACCAATAGTGAAAAAATTCTAAACCGTTACCGAACCGTTAATCCAATAACCCAATACTGATAACCCAATAAATAATGAGAAATTTTCATAAAGCATTATTTTTTAGTAATAATTAGTCATCTATAGATACCATTTGCTATATTTACGGATTGTAGTTACCTTTTCTGTGGTTATATGATGTATTTGATGTATTTAAGCTATTCTATTCATGAATAGAGTAGCGAAAATAGGCGTGAATCAGGGAAGTCCAGCTAATCAGTTATTGTATTCGAGTGTATTCTCCTGTATTTATGGTGTGAAACATGGGATAACAGCTGGACAGATTATTGTATTCAACTGTATTCACGGCGTGAAACAGGGGATTACACTATTTTTAAACGGAAAGTATATCAATTAACATAATAGACTATCAATATAAGTCAACAAACTCAATTATAACGCACAAAATTTGTATTTCCGGTTATAAGAAAGATTCTCAACTGGAAAACCCCAAAAAACATAGCAATCTTCAAAAAAGTTATATAATACATCTGAATACATAAATTATATTAATTTAAAAAATATATGAATACATAAAATACAACGGGATACATTGAAATACAATGAAAAAAAGACAGTGAATACAATAAAATGCACGGAATACAGCGAGATACATTGAATTACAATGAAAAAAAATAAATAATGAAATACATGAAAATACAACGTGATACGTTGAAAATACTTTGAAATATATTCACATAAAATCAAGTTGTTCAGCCTTAAAATCCGTCGTCTTCGCTCAACAACAAACCCTAATTTACGCCTTGTAGCCAAAAAATCCTTCCATCTTCAAAGATCTTGCACGCTCAAACCTGGAGAAAGTGACTGCTTCAAATCTATATACCTCCACAAGTCTTAGAGATAAAGTCCTAAATCAGGCAACCATTATCTACGTGATCTTTGGCTCCGATCTTCTTCATCCCTTCTATCATGGTGGAGGCGAGCTCGTTTATCCCGGTCCTGTTATCTTTTTTTTGCAGATTCATATCTTTTTGTCTTCTTTCATCTCTCCTATTATCATACCTCCTGGATCTTCTCTCCATATGTGACATATCCAGATCTTTGTAATTGCCATCCTTTCCTTTTAGCTCTGACCTGTGCTGCTCGATATCTCTCTTATAATGATCTCTAAATACTTAGCAAAAAAGAATGATGGTTTGCGCTTGTTTTTTGTGGGTTAGAGTTTGTTGTCGTTGTGCGTTAGAAGGAGGAGGAGAGCGAAAATTTTAATGAGATGAGGGAAGAGAATGCGATGTATCAAAGTAGAGAGAGAAATAAAATAATGTAAATGATTAGCTTATTTAGTGACTTAGGGCTAGGAGGTAACCAAAATTAAATATTTTTCTATAAATCTCCAAAGATATTTATAGAATATAATTTTTTTAAATATTATTTATTTAAAATAAATAAGGTGTTAACCTTTATTATAGGGTTATGAGTTTTACCCAATGTATGTCCAGCCCTACCTACTAGTATAAATGGGTGCTCATACACATCTAATCAAACCAAAAAACACAAAGAGGAAAATAAAGGCTTCTAAACTCATAACCAACTTGTTAGAAGTATCCTTCTCTTTTCTATAGATTCTTTTAAAATAAAAGAAACGTCTTACAAAAATTTTGCTTCACATTTTCTTTACTCTGTTTTCTCATTTTCCAAGATTGGAGAGCAACATGGTCCAATTTTGACAATTGTTGAAAACAAGAGGCAAGTCTACTTTCCTTCTTTAGATTTTCAATTGTTTTTCGCTAATTATTTCGCTTACATTGATATTGTTCAAGAACTCTAAACAAGTGCACGTTATACTAAACACTGTAACATAATGTTGAAAATTTTAATGTCACTTGAATTTCTCGAAAATAGAATATATCATTTTAACATTATGTTTTGATGTTAAAATATCCTTTTGAATGAACAAAATAGAAAATGTGTTCCTCTATGAAGAAAATTCAATGATTTTTTTTCAATTTTCTGCCTGAAATTGATTCGCGTACTAGGCTCAGAGAAAAATTCAGGAGAGCGTAAATACGTATGTATTTTCTTTATCTGAAGATTGAATTCTCGCAAGAGTTCAAGAATACTCTAAGGAATTAGGGTTTAAATCTTCATTTCTTTGAAAAGTACTTAAATCTGTATGCACTTTCTAGAAAGTAGAAATGATAATTTTAATGAATCTGAACCGTAAGTAGTCGAGAAGTCGAATCTTTAGGGATTTCACCAAAGATTAGAGCGCCGAGAACTTGTTTCTGTTTCGTACGGACAAGAAGTTTCTTGGTTTTTTGGTGCTTAGAATTCGAAATTTTTATATCCGCTACATTGTTCTGTAATTCCACGTCCATTTGTGCGATGGAGCTAGCTTCAAAGGCGGCGTGGACGTCAGATCGGTGGCTTTTGTTTTACTAAAACTGGAAAACTCTTGAACCAAGAAAATTGTAAAATATTTTTTGATTTTTAAAAAAAAGTTATTTAATATTCGAAAAACATTCTCTAATCACAATTGGTTGAAAAATAAATTTTGATTTTTTTCAAAACTCAGAAAATTTGGGGGAAAAAATCACCAGTTTTTGAAACAGGCGCCACAATTTAGTGTCTGGTATGATGGAAGTCATATTTTCTCAAAATATTTGTTGATCCTCAGTGAAAAATATATTAGCCATTTGATCATATATCTTGAATAGTAGTGATCCACAAATTTTAATAATGAAAAGTGGATGTTTTGTAAATTGGAGTATTCCTACTTGAGAAAGTAGGACCAGAAAATGCAGGTTAAGAGCGCCTTAATAAAGTAGGGAAGGGCCAAGAATCAAATGAAACCAAACCAATTCAGTTATATCTTAAGAGATGTAAACCTATTTGAGAGATTGAGCGTCAAAAGAATATGTATCTAGATTCATACATATCTATATTTATTGTACTTAAATAGGGAAAATCCTATAGCATACTCTAGAAGATATTTTAGGATATTTTGTATTTAACTGTAGACTATTTGCTTTATCTAATTAGAATAGAGATTGATTACTAGATATTACACATAGCCTACAACTCTTATAACATTGTAGTTTTGGAAATATTTTTTGATATATTATACTTGAGCCCTTGTTTGAGTCTATTCGATAGCTTCATCCCCTATGATTGAAATTTTATATATTATACTTTTGCCCTTGTTTGAGTTTATTTGATAGCTTCATCCCCTATGATTGAAATGGTGTTATCACACATTCCCTTTTTTAGTTACTCATTTTGATATCTACATTCAAGAAGTAAGTTTGTCTTTCAAATCTTTTGAAATATTAGTGTTTGTTGTGACGGATCATTTGTTTTTCGAGGTTTGGTTAGTGAATAAAAAATATTTTGTGAAAAAAATATATATCAAAGATTGATACTAATATTAGCAAATTGGAGAGTGTTTTGAAGAAATTTTTTGTGTTGAAGATTAATAATAATATCTAAATTTTGTTAGAGCGGGTAATATTGAGTTAGAAATTAAGATAGTTGTAAGAAAAATAACTTTTATCCGTAGAAGTTTTACCAAAGTGAAAGGTAAATTATAAGAATACTTACAAGACCGGCACTGTTATATGGGAGTGAATATTGGGTTGCTAAAGTTCAACACATCCAAGATAAGTATAGCGGAGATACGAATGTTAACATTGATGTGGTCATACAAGATTAAAGATGGCCACATTCACCAAAAGGTGCAAGTAGCATATATCAATGATAAAATGAGAAAAGGTCACTTGACATAGTTTGATCATGTCTTACGTCGACCTCCAAATGTTTTGGTCAATAGGTGTGAAACCATGCTGAATAAATATGTTAAAAGGGGCCGAGGTAGACTTAAAATCACATGAAAAGAAGTTGTCCTGAAACACCTACAATCTCATATGGAATCAATGTTGATTTAGCGAAAAATATGGCATAATAAAAGAAAAAAACTTGTAAGTGACACCGATTAGTTGGGAATATATTTTAGCCATGTTAATACATCTAATTTAGGTCTTATGCTTTCTGGGAGTCATTTAGCCTTATTAGAGATTCTTATGCCAGTAGGAAATATAGAAAACTTGTGCTACTCTTAATTTTTGTTTTTATTTTTATTTTTTATATTGTTGACATGAGGTAGAATTTAAATTGGAAACATGGTCAATGAGGATTCATGTAGTTGATCATAACTTGTTTGGGACTAAGCATGATTCTTGTTTTGTAGCTGTAAAGTAATCCTGTCTAAAGAAAGTAGAAATGCCAGAGTAGAACTCAAAAAATGCAGGTTAAAGAACACCTTAGCATAGTAGGAGAAGGCCAAGAATCAAATGAAACCAACTTGGCTGTAATTAATTCTTAAGAGATAGACACCTATTTGAGAAATTGAGCTTGAACTGATTTCGAATTTGCTGTTTTCCTTTGTCCTCTTTCATTGTCCCGTTCATGTAGTTGGTTGGCTGAAGCTACTTAGTTTGACAGATTGCCTTCAACCGTTTAAAACACCAATGTAGCTCGTACACATTGTAAGAAATGGTATGATCTTAGGCCTAAATTTATAAATCGAGAGAAACAATATAAGAGAAAAACATACCTTATGCCATGAAATAAAGTAAAACCTGTATGATATCTAATAGTTCTTTGCCTTTGTGTTCACCAGCTAATGCAGAATAGATAACCATTAGTGTCTATACAGTCTTTATTTTGCCATCAACATGTTAGGGTTTTGATTTACAAGATGTGAACTTATTAATATAGTCTTGTTCCACTTTCCTAACTCACTTTTAAAGTGTCTCTTGATGATCTTACTCATCAAGAGTTATAATGAATAAGGACTATTAACTCTTCATCTACATTCAAATATGTCAATATACTGTGTATCTGCATTAATATATGGATATACATCCATTAAAAATCTTGAATGTATCTAAATAGTTACTTGACTTTGGTTAATGTAACTTAATTAATTCATATAATATTCATTTATATTTTCCATATGAATGTACTTTGTATATAGATGATTCTTTCGTTTAATCTTGACAAATTTATGACTTTGATCATGTATACTTGAATGAAACTTGGTAAGATTCTTGACTTTGGTCATTGTACTATTAACTATCTATATACGTTACATGTAAATTAATCTTCTAGAAGTTCAAGTATATGTACAGGAGATATGTGTAAATACATACGTACGGTCAGGAAGGCCATATTTAGCTAACAGATGTATCAGAAGATTTTCAAAGTAGTTGCTCTGAGCTTACAGTGTTTGCTTAACATTCAGAGGGGTCTTAAATCTGGTTCCTGATGAGACTTGTGCTAATAAAATCATTGCTCTGTATCAATTTCCATTACTATATAATGCAATTTTGCTTTTCCTTGGTGTTTAGTACTTCCTTTATAACTTCTATACATTTCCTCTTCTATTCTTATGCAATTTGCTTTCCTTTAGAGTCCAATATTACCTCTAACTTTGCCACTTACCCTCTGTGTATTTTATCAAATAATTTTGTAACTTCTTTTTGGCATGTATAGAAGGGCTGCTTAAGTGGATGCTAAAGGCTCGTACTGTTGTTAAACAAGAAACTTGGATAACCCTTTCACTCAACCAACGCCTCCATTCAGGCTCGACTCTGCTTCACTAGCTAGACACAAAATCCTACAAAACAACAATCTCTTCTAAATCAAAGTTTTGAGTTCAAATACTACTCTCTGTTGCTTGAGGAACAGTGATATATACTCAGTAGAAGACAAACTCATTCATACTTGTTCTTCTACTCATGAAGCATGCAGAGATCAAAAGAAGTACCGAATCCAACAGGTGACAAGAAAACAGAATGGTTAGATTACATCTATGATGATCGCAACAAATTGGTAATCCCAGTAGGACCCAGGTTTCAGGTTGAAATTCCGGATTGGACTGACCCACAGAAGGAAGATAAAGGCAAGCATAAAGAGAATGAATCTGATACTTCAAAATGGTTGGGTACACTGGTATGGCCAGCAGACGACAACCTAGGAAACAAGGAAGTTAACAAGGAGTTGACTGGGGAAGGGAGAAATGAACGTTGTCCTTGTGAGTCCCCTGAATCTGTTGAATGTGTTAAAAGTCATGTTAAAGAAGAAAGGATGAAGTTGAAGTCTGAATTGGGGACAGCCTTTGATATCTGGAAATTTGATGAGATGGGAGAAGAAATTTCGAACTTATGGAACCCCAAGGAACAAAAAACGTTCAGCTCCCTTGTTAAGATGAATCGCATGACTCAAGGTAAAAGTTTCTTGAAATCAGCATTAGCATCTCTTCCTTCCAAGACTAGGCAGAACATTGTCAACTATTATTTCAATGTTCACGTTCCTCAACGGATCAGCTCACAGACTAGGTCAGGTTGTAAAATAATTGACACTGATGATGAGGAGGGGAACGATCAGGCCCCTACTCCCAAGGCTTCTCGGAAAAGGAATCGATTGAAAAAAGGTGCATCCTCTAGTTCTAAACCTGCAAAGAGAAGTTACTTAACTGGTCGACGATGAGATTAGAAGTATCATTACACATTCTTTTTTGGTTGACATAGAAATTGAATATACAAAGAGACATGTATTCTACTGTTCCCTCAGTCCCTCCTGGGAAAATTCTGGGATGGGGTTCACATTTTACATTGGTTGTAGAAAAGGTCACATTTTTTGGATATTGATGCCAAGTTTTGAGGTCTGATAGGATAGCACAACAACGCTATACGTAAATACACTGATTGCTACAATTTGTAACATTTGACAGGTACATTGCTTCTTATTTGTTTCCTCTGTAAAAGAATCATATGGCTAACGCAAGATATTACACCCAGATTCATACATTGTCTGTTATCTCGCTTGGATTAGTATGTATCCTTATTATCCTACTACTTCCGGTCATGACATTTCTTTCATTAGTTTACACTAGTCTGTTGCTAGCTACACAACAGCACTAAACAGTTGGCTACTATTAGTAGGCTTATTTTCTGGACCTAGAGATAATTGCTGCGTCCATTTAAAATTGAGAGTGTGTTTGGTATGTCAAAAATGTCATTTTTCAGAAAAATGCTATTTTTTAGGTAAACGCTGAGTCAATTTTCAGGAAAATGTTATTTACGATGGAATCGTTTTATGGTATTTTCTTTAAAATTGGAAAAATGACTTCCCTTAATTTTGGGCGGAATTTTTTTTCCTTACAACTACATGACTTTTAACTTCCTATTATTTGCTCCAACTAACAAGAAAACATTATTATTTTCATCAAAATACTTTCTAACTTGCTATTTTTTAAATAAAAAAATTATTTGCCAATAGGGGTGTTCACGGTTCGGTTTGGTCGGTTTTTGATTAAAACCAAAACCAAACCAATTTAATAGGTTTTTAAATTTTTAAAACCAAAACCAAAATACAAACCATCGGTTTGATTGTTGTTGGTTTGGTTCGGTTTTACGGTTCTTAGTAAGCTAATGATAAATCGATAATATTAAAACAACGCTAGACAACAATCTGAAAATAATTTGCCAAATTTTTGCTTTTTATATATTTCTTTGAGAACTGAAAGTTTATTTACATGTTTATATGAAAAGAATGAATAAAAAGCAAACTAGAAGTTTGCTTTCTCAAGCTTTAGCCATTGTTGTCTTGCAATTTGAATGTGCTTTCTTTACTCTTGTGGTGATTTTTTTTAACTCTTCTTTTAGGCAAAAGTATGTGCGGAGGGTTAGAGAATTAGAGTATATTAAAATTGGTCGAATCCTATTGTTTTGGGCTTAGGCAATCTTTTAAGATATAACAAGATAAACCAAAATTCAAAATAACAATTAAAATTATTAACAAAAAGATATTATATTGTATATAAATAATTATTAAATTTTGTATATAATTAATCGGTTTGGTTCGGTTTATTTTTCGGTTTTTTAAAATAGAACCAAAACCAAACCAAATATTATCGATTTTTAAAATTTAAAATCAAAACCAATCCAAATCAAAAAAAAATATCGGTTTACTTAATCGGTTTGGTTCGGTTTTCGGTTTGGATCGGTTTTCCGTCAAACCGTGAACACCACCAACAGTGGTTTTTGTAGAAATGACTTCTGTCATACCAAGCACATTATGAGTGTCTTATAGCCCGTTTGGCCAAACTGCAAAAATCAGCTTATTTTGAGAAGCACTTTTTTTCAAAAGTGTTTTTCTCAAAAGTACTTTTGATGAGAAGCAATTTGTGTTTGGCTAATTAGTTTGAAAAGTACTTTTGAGCAGCAATTAGTGTTTGGCCAAGCTGTTAAAAACTGCTTCTAAGTGTATTTTTCTCAAAAGTGCTTTTGGAGAGAAGCTACTTTTTTCTGCTTCTCCTTAAAAACACTTTTTTTTTCCTTCCAGAAGCTTGGCCAAACACCTCAATTTTTGGCCAAAAGTGATTTTGGCAAAAAAAAAAAAAGCACTTTTGACCAAAAATAAGCTTGGCCAAACAGGCTATTAATTTAAATTTACAAGTAATAAAATTGAATAGGGGAATTTTTATAGGGTCGGATTGAAGATAATTTAAAGTTAAATTTCACAAACATTTTTTCTTCTTGAAATCTGTATTGTATAAAAATCACCGCCGTTTATTTCTTAAATAAAGCTATAAACATTTCATCGCATTAAGCATGGTAGCTCCTCCTGTTGATAAATGATAATAGTTCACAACCACAGGATCAATGTGCCTTCATAAGTTCCAAAAATAAGGGACTTTGGCATGCTAGAAATCGAGTAATCTCAAAGAATAGTGCACACTGAAAATAAATAGTTAGCACTTAGAACATTCATATGTTCATCTTATATTATGGAAATATTAGACTATGAAGGGAGAAATTCAACTACTGAATCCTCCTAGTATTAATTAACTCTGCGATTCCAGTCCATCTCCTCCAATTCTTCTCACAATACATGTAATGTACTAACATTAGAGCTCAAAATTACACGCACTTGGCATCAAAATGACTTTTCTTCACCATTATATGTACTACTCTATTTCAAACACAGAATTAGTTGGAAGCTAAATGCATGCAAGAGTAATTTTGCCTCTAAGAAATTATTATAAATGAGTTACTGCTTTAACCAATATTCATCCTTTAGCAGCAAAAAGACATACAAAACCTCCACCCAACAGATTTCCAGTCCCAACTGAAATTACTAACTCTGCTATAAATTAACAGGACTAAACATCAAACAGATAGAGAAGACGATGGTCTGAGAGGTCACCTACTTGCTCCAAAGAAATGTTGACATTGTTTGAATATCTCAAGGCATGTTCATCAAGGTTTGTCAACTCACATCAAAACATAACCAAATTTTACAGAAAGGAAAGGAGTAGCGAAGGGGATACAAGGACAGGACAAAGATCACTCGACGAGAAGGACTCATACGGGTTCAAAGAAATGAGCAGTGCCCCTACACCTCGAGAGCTGAATTTATCATTACGCCAAAAGAGAAGGATATCAGAGAGCAGGTCATCCCAAAAGTTTAAACAAAAGAAAAAGGAAAACAAAGAAAATGGACCTGGTGTGTAAGGGACTGGAGGTTGTTTGTCCAAACAAGAAGAATTACTCCAGTTTAGAATCTTGTACCATTACGGGAAAAAGGAATTTTCCAACAGCTCCCATATGTGTCTTCAGATTAATTGAAATAAACACTTCTAAGATATATGAGGGTGGCTTTGCACAAGGTATTCGAAAGCAGTCTTTCTCTAAGATTCCTAAATGTGGAATTCAAGAAAATAAGAGCTGTATTTATCTCCATAAAACACTAAACATTGTCAATCACGAGTAGCTATCACTTAGAAACAAAGCAGTAGATGCAACAAGTACCACCTTACCTGTCCCTGCTAAAGAATGGGACTTCTCATCAAGGTCAGCAACATCCCAAGGCAGTTGCTGTCCACTCAGGTAAGGTTCTTCTAATCCCATTTTCACATAAAGTTGGTACCATTCAGGGAAGATAATAGACAAGGTGAAATAAAGGTCAAAATTTGAGCTATTCATTATAAAGAAAGCATTTTTATATTGCCAAGTAACCTGATATGCTGATACAGACAAATACAAATCGTTTTTTTACAAAATCCGATACATGATGAACTACATTAGTATCTTCCTTTAAATTCAGTGCAAAACATTGCCAGTAGCGTATAGGGGCTTCGTTAACTTGTACTCACTGGATTTACGGCTCCTAGAACTCCTCAGCGGCATCAAATAGAATGGCAACGTACCATTATCAAAGTCATTTGAAGAGCATTTGACACTCTTGTTCCTCTCCAGCACAAATGCACCCCTGCCAAAGTTTGTAGACGCAGCACTTTCAGCAATTTTCTTCTTACTGCGATTTAGTTCAGTCATATCCAACGAACTCCTAGGCTGATCAAAAGTGCTGCTGCAGGAATTCCTAGCAGGAACGTAAGAGCTGCTGCAAGATTTTCTAGCCCCAATTATGCTGCTGCTGCGCGTAAGCCTCCACTGAGCAGCCTCTTTTACATTATCATAACCCTTGTCCACTTGCTTCTCACTAATATCAGTGACTGAACTGAAGGTTTCTCCTTCTCCTTTACGGATTTCTTGCTTGTTATTGACCTTATGCTTGTTACCAAAGAGATTGAACACCTCTCGCCACCGAGTAGACTTCTTAAACCCCTTATTGGTACCACAACTTTCAGCAACAATTCCGTTGTTGGAAAATGACTCAAACTTGGCCAAATGCTCATTGTTGATAGAATTCAAGTGCCAATCTTTCAACTCCCTCTCAGTAAAAACCAACTTGACATGAGCAGGAGATGAATTCGCCATACACTTGCCTTCATTAATCTCCAAATCCATCGTCTTCTTGCCAAAACTCCTAACAGAACTCGACCTATCAAAACTACTTCCTCCACGTTGTGATGATGAAGAATCTGAATTGGACTGCCCTGATCCACCTGAAGAACTACTCTCATCTTCCACTATAGCCTGCATTTGCCCATCAAGTGATGATCTATGCTTATCAAATCCATTTCCAGTCCCTCCTAAAAGCACATTTTCAACAACTGATAACATTGGTGTCAACCTAGGAATAGTCCTAGCTACCATATATCCATCCCAAGAAGCTCTAGGCTCATCAATTGAAATCCTCGGCCCTTCCAATTGTCCCGCATCCACAGAAAATCGAGGTTCTATATCACAAGATCTCCTCCCAATAGTACATTCACCAATCTCAGACCCATTATCCTTTAATTTATAACCTATCAACTTGCCATTTCTGCTACTATTAAGCTTCTTTTCCCTCTGTTTCTGCCTCCATTTTTGCAATTTCTTGCTAAAGACTGAAGCTTTTTCCCTAAAATTGCCCGCAATGTCTTTAAGATCCCTTGATTTGTGATTTTTAGTATGAAACTCGAGATCTATGAACTCTTTCATTGTCTTCAGCTCTCCATCTTCAGTATCTTCTTCTATATCAGCTCGAACCCTAAGTTCTTCTCTGTTTTTATGCACAACTATTGACTTAGAAACATTATCAGACAAATTCGTTAATCCCAGGTTCTTCGATTCAACATTGAAACTAGCATGCGACCCACCCACCACGTCATCAACTCCGAATAGATTTTCAAGGGTGTTCCGGGACGACCTATCGTCGCAAGATCTCCGACGTGGCTCCGAGTAGCTACTAGAACCTTCACACCTGGCAGTAGAAACAGACCTACAACGCCGGAGATCCGGAGAATACAATCCGGGTTCGGGTTCGGGTTCAGTATTAGCATCTGGGTTTTCGAGAGAATGCAAGAATGTAGGAATAATAGAAGTTTCTGGGTCAAGACCGGAGAGGCGTTCACGCAAGCATGCGGCGCAGATGCCGGTGACTGGCTCCGATGGGTGGCGGTAACAAGCGGAGAGACGGCGGGTTCGGATACGGGTCCGGTTATGGGAAGCGGTGCGAGTCATTGGAATGCGAGTGGGACAGCATACGATGGGCTCATTTATGAATAATAGGAGGAATTGGGTCTTTTCTTCCGACAAGATGTACAGAAAATTTTCAGAGCACAAAGGATCCAAAGAGGAGTAGGCAAAGAACCCTTCATAAACCCTTTATTGTCATTTGTCCTCTACACTTTTACAACTTTATTTTAAAATTATTTCCAAGTACTAATTAAATAGTGGGGGAAGCATAGGGGTATGTACTATGTAACAATTAAATTTTCATTCAGGTAGCAGTTACTAACGTTTAGTGTGACACTTTTATTTTTCAAGATGCCATGATTCCGAAAACCTCTAAACCTGTGCATAGATTAGATTTAGATCTTACTTTAATATAATTTGTTTTTATTGGTTTATGAGCCTAAAGTCTTGATTCCACGTGGCCAAGAGATAATAGTATAAGCGGAAGAAGGTCAATGTTAATGTATAGACTAGCAAGAAGACCTTCAGAGTAGAAAGTATGTTCGTGTTGGAACGGAAGAGATTCTTCTATTTTTAATTAAATGTTTTAAGTTTAAATTTGAAAAACTTTAGATGTGAAATATTAGAGAGATATATATATAAAACTAGTTCGACCGTTTTTAATGGACTGTAACTAGCGCAAAATTGATAATTGAACATAGTCTGAAGCTATTTTCTCTTGAACAATATCTTAAAAAGCGTGAAGCAAGACGTTTTACCTGCTACAAGGTAACACATAAGCCTCAAGGTACTAGCCGTAAGCCGCATGATCGTTAAAATTTAATATATCATAAATTAATATAAGAAAAAATAAATATTGAGATAAAGTCAAACTACATAGAAATTAAAAAAATATAAAATAAGTAGTATGTATATAATACTACTTCATTTTAAATCACTCATTTTGATCAGCAATTGACTAAATAACTAATCGAAACCACTTCAAAAAAGAAAAACTAATTAAGCTTTGACAAAAAAAAATCAATAAAAATTATACTAATTTGAAAGAGCAAAATAACTTGAAATTAAAGAAAGCAAAGAAGGAACCTACAATTAGAAGCATTGAACCAAAGTAAATCATAAAGGATGATGTATTTTTTAGGTAAATCACGGATGATGTATTTTTGTTTTGTAATTTGTAAAATTAATTCATTTTTTCTTTAACTCTGCAGAAGATGAAGAGAATAATAAAATTTAGGGTCAAGAATTAAAATCTTTTGACTTTCAAGTTCCTAACTTTTCAGAATGTAATAAAATAATGAAGCTTACACCTTGCGATATTTTTGCCCCGGAATTATTCCGATGTGCTTTTTACTTTTTACTACGCCTCCCCTGAGGCTCGCCCCAAAAATGCCTTCTGAATACTACCATTTAGGAAGAATCTCTATCATGTTTGTATCTCACAAATAATTTCTTTAATTTTGTATATATTTTATAGAGTTCAATGAATAAGTATAATAAATAGAATAAATAATATTGAGATTTCAAACTCAAACTCATTAATATATCGTATTAAAAATATGAAGACCTTAACGGAATATTGTTCATTTTTTTACCCTTTAAAAATATATTACATATTAGATAAAGTTGTAATTTTATTATTTTCCTAATATTTAGGACTTAGAAATCAATTAAAATTTTGGTCACTAATTTTTTTCTTATTTGAACTATGTAGAAGCTCCTACTATTGAGAAATTAAAAATCAAATAGATTTTACCTAGATAACTCCTTTACTTATTTGGATTGTGTAAAGTGATTATATAAATTACTCCCTCCGTTTCAATTTAAGTGAACCTATTTCCTTTTTAGTCCGTGCCAAAAAGAATGACCTCTTTCCCTATTTGGAAATAATTTACCTTTATGCAATGATTTATAGCAACACAAAATATATGTGCTTCATTATTCACCACATGTTCAAAAGTCTTTTCTCTTTTCTTAAACTTCGTGCCCAGTCAAATAAGTTCACATAAATTAAAACGGAGGGAGTATTTCTTATTTGAACAATGTATTTCACGAACAGCATGAGACTACTTTTACTTCTCAATTTGACAATTAAAAAGGTTTGAAGGACAAAATTAACGGTTCTTCATCAATACAATAAATGCTTCAAGGTTAGAAAGAACAAAAATCGAAATTTTAATTTAAAAAAAAAAAAAAAAAGTCGAAATCTTATGGGAAGTACCTAGTAGAAATAATACACAAAAAAATTATATTATTGATGTTCCTTAACTGTAATACAAGTATCCTTATTTATACCAATACACAATACCTACATTACTCCTATTCCATGTAGGACAATGCTTATTTATATAACAACGAACTAACTAACTGGCACGACCCGAATTTCCCACCATCGGAATCGTGATGGTGCTTACTCGTGGTAGCTAGGCAAACCAACTTATTTACCCTATCATTACTAGGCAATTACTTTAATAGTTTACATCATCAATATAGAACCTGAAATTTAACAGGAATAATAGCGGAAGTCTGATTTATAATACGAATCAAAACGCGGAAAGTCAATCATAGCTTCTACCCAAGATTTGGTGTCACAGTACTCACGAACTACTGAGAATATACTAAATACAGTGGTCTGAAAGAAATATATAAGATGTCTGTCTCGAAAAAAACAATGAGGCAACAATCTAAAAGAGAGCATAAAGAAGAGACGCCGGGCCTGCTGAAGCCTGCAAGGTTACCTCAGTCTTGTGAAGATGAAAATCTGCTCCCGCACTAATGCTGCTGCTGCTCCTCAAAACCTGGACCTGTGCAAAAATGCACAGAAGTGTAGCATCAGCACAACTGACCACATGTGCTGGTAAGTGTCTAGCCTAACCCCAACAAAGTAGTGACGAGGCTAGACTGGATACCACATAGCCTGTGCAGTTATAAATATACAACGGAACATCGAATACAAGGCAATTAATAACATGGGAGGGGGAGACATGCTATGGGGAGATACAATATCAACAGTAATCCCAAGTAACAAACTAGAACAGCTTAGATTCACAATGAACAAGGAATCAATACTCAATACAAACACATGATATCAATAACTGTTGCAGCGTGCAACCCGCTCCACAAATCTCACTGTTGCGGCGTGCAACCCGCTCCATAAATATCACTATTGCGGCGTACAATCCGACCCATACCATTTATTAGGTATCACGGTTGCACGCCGCAACAACTTTCAAATTGATTCATATAGTGTTTATTAAAGTAATTGAACAATTTGTGATTAGATTCTAGTAAAAATCAACTTACAAGTGATTTAGGATGAAGTTTGCTCTTGAAAAATCCCCTATGGTGTTAGGGTTTTGAAAGAATGGTGAAAAGTGATGAAAATTCGACTAAGTATAAAATTTGCTGAGCCTCAGATGCGGGAATTGCGAACAAAGGTTCGCAATTGCGAAAAAATGCAAGTCTGGGAATTGCGATAATTTGGTTCGCATTTGCGAACCTAGGCCTGGGGGACAGGTTTCGCATTTGCGAAAGAGGCATCACATTTGCGATAGCCTTCAGTCGCATTTGCGATCACTGGCTTCGCATTTGGGAAGCTTGGCCTACCTGGGCTGGTTTCGCATTTGCGATCCAGCCTGCGCAATTGCGATAGTTGGGCGTTCGCAAATGCGAACCCTGGCTTCGCATTTGCGAAAGTTGCAGAAGCCACCATACCAGATTTTTAAAATATAAGAAATGCAATCCGATGCCTATCCAAAACTCACCCGAGCCCTCGAGGCTCTAAAGCAAACACGTACATAATCTCAAAAACATCCTACGGACTTACTCGTGCGATCAAATCGCCAAAATAACATCATTTACATAGAATCAAGCCTCAAAATACATGATTTTCCTTCTAAACTTCATGAACTTTAAAACTTAGAACTTATAGTCCGAAACACGTCAAACGACGTCTGATTTCGACCAAACTTCACAGAAAGCGCTTAAACAATATATAAGACTCGTACCGGGCGTCGGAACCAAAATACGAGCCCGATACCCTAGTCTTTTAATAAATTTTCATTTCCATTTTCTTTAACAATTTCAGAAAAGTTCTTTTACTCGGGTTCTAGACCTCGTATTTCGACTCCGGGCACATGCCCAAGTCCATATTTTTCTACGGACCTTACGGGATCGTCCAATCTCGGGTCCGGGTCCGTTTACCCAAAATGTTGACCAAAGTCAACTTTACTCATATTAATATCAAAAATCTTCACAAATTTTTCACAGAATTTACATATTTCATCATAAAAGCTTTCCGGCTACGCGTTCGGACTGTGCACGCAAATCAAGGCAAGTAAAAATAAGGTTTTCAAGGCCTCGAAAGCACGGAACGAGTGAGGAAACAGGTGATGATCCTTTGGGTCGTCACACTAACACTGCTCCTCAAGCCTGTGCATATAAATTATGCGGAAGGAGCTTGTTACATATATAACTAATACGAGAACCAGTGAGTGACTTGGTGAAAATATCTGCAAGTTGATCATTCGACTTCACGAACTTTATATCAATATTTCCTGAGAGTATCTTTCTTCTGACGAAGTGACAGTCAATGTCAAAATGTTAATTAGTTCTCTCATGGAACAACGCATTTGATGCAATATGAAGGGCAGCTTGATTATCACATACAAGCTTCATTTGGCCGATTTTATCAAATTTCAACTCCTTGAGCAATTGTTTGATCCAAACTAGCTCACATATTTTCATAACTATTGCTTGATATTTTGCTTCTACACTATACCGAGCAACTACATTTTATTTCTTTCTCTTCCTAGACACCAAATTGCCTCATACTAAAATACAATATCCAGAAGTAGAACGCTATCAAAAGGTGATCTTGCCCAATCAACATCTGATGATTTGCTCATGGCCTTGATCCTCAAATTATAATCCTTTTCCTAGAGCTGACTTTATATACCGAAGAATGCGAACAACTACATCCTGATGACTATCATAGGGAGAATACATAAGTTGACTTACAACACTCACAGGAAAGAAAATATCAGGTCTAATCACTGTGAGATAATTTAATTTATCAACCAGCCACATATTCTCTATACAACCCCATTTTATTGAGGGGTATAAGGACAAGATGTCTGATTATAATACCTTGAGAAGTCATAAAGTGCTAAAACTTAGAGGATAAATATTCTAAGTCATTATTACTACGAAAAGTGCGAATAGAAATACCAAATTAATTTTTGATTTCAGCACAAAATTTTAGAATATAGAAAACAACTTAGAACTATCTTTCATTAAGAAAATTCAAGTACATCTTGAATAATCATCAATGAAACTAACAAAATAACGAAATTTCAAGGTTGAACTGACTCTACTAGGACCCCATATATCATAATGAACTAAAGAGAAAACAGACTCTGCATAACTCTCAGCACTATGCGGAAAGGAGGCTCGGGTATATTTTATAAGCTGGCACGACTCACGATCTAATGTAGATAAATTAGACAAACTAGGAACCATCTTCTGAAGCTTGGATAAACTCGTATGTCCTAAATGTCTATGAATTATGTGTTGATACCCAATTTTTCCCTCATATATTTTAAAATGCATATATACTTTCAAAATGGTGCATGAGCATCGACCAACATTTTTCCATAATTTTATGTAATTTTAAAAGAATTTTAATTAATTTATTCTAGCATTTTATTATCCAAATAATTACTAAAATGATTTTATGATAATTTTATTGCTTAATTTTATCATTTATATTTATACTAAGCTTTAATTATTTCACGAATAGCCAAATGTACATGTTAGGGTTATAAATGCAATAATAACCTCATGTGTGCATAATTACCTTATTTCACAAGAAAATAACCTTTTATATTTTTATAATACTAAGCAATTATCTAATTATTTTCATGCACAAATGATATTTTATCATTTATAAAATTGTTTTATAAAATTATTTTATTAAGTTAATTGGATATTTAAATAATATCCCCTTTTTCTTAATTATTTTTCGGACTTAACCCAATTACACCAGCCCAATTACTTAAAATCCTAGCCCAATCCGCCCCAGCCCAAACTAAATAACCTGCCCCTACCCGGATGGAATCCTGGCCGTTGACCTCAGAAGATCAACGATCCAGGATTCATTTCCTTTTTTATTAACCAAACGACCCACCAAACCCTACCCATTTATCAAACACCGCCGTTCCTGAATCCCTACCTCCTCTTTTCTCTCTCAAACTCTCCCCTAACCCTAGCCCGCCACCACCGGAAACCCTTCAATCCATGAGGTTTCCTTTCGATTTTAGGCCACATACGGCCTCCTATCTCCATTAGTTATATGATTTCTACGCTGCTTGATATGTATCTCAAGAAACTCAAACTAATTCTGGTTCAAAGTCTCTCCTTTTTCGATTATTCCGTCTATATTCACTCTAATACTTGTTAGTAGGAGTATCTTCATATTTTTGGGTTTCAAATCTCTGGTTCAAACCAGATTTGATGCGCTTCTGTCTTTTTTCTACGAACCTAGCTATTTTCCGGTTGAATCCGTCTAGATCTCTTTAGATCTGAAATAATTTTGTGTTTGTTTGGCATTTCTCCTTTAAGATTTTCTATTTTTTTTTACTATTTGACCGATTTCGTTTACACTAAAAGCTAGGGTTTTGATATATGAGAGATTTATGCAAAAAGGGTTTTTAGCATTAAATGTTCTCATATGTGACTATCTTATTTACTTTATGACTGATTTTACTTGATTTAATCAAGCTCCATGTATATGTCTTTGTGTTTTCTAGGGTTTTTGATTATTTGACTGTTTATCCTGATGTCTTTTGCTGTTTACCTTTAATCATGTCAATTAAGTGTTAACTGATTTTATTACCCAAATTAGGGTGTGAATTAGTATCCGCATTTCCTTGTTAAGATTTTACCTGTCTACTTTATTTATGTGATTAATTACCCGTGCCACTGACCTAATTTTATTTTTCGACTTTCGATTGACTTCTGGACCTACTACTTACCTTATTTAGACCTCAATCTTGGCTGCTAATTTATTTTGTGTTAATTTGTGATGACCCAACCCGTCGTCACGTGAGTTACCGCCCCGTTTCCCCTTATTGTGTTGCTTCATGTTTCAATATCGGTATTAGAGTTGATCGGATAGAGTTGGGTTGGTTTTGGAAGAAAATGAGACAATTAGCCTCTTAAAAGGAATGTTGTTGTAGAAAATTCAACCGGAAGTTGACTATGTGGTTGGAGTGCGATCGAAATCGAATTTGGAGGTCCGGTGTAGAAATAGGCTTGAATTGGCGAAGTTGGAATTTTGGCGAGTTCCGTTCGATAGGTGAGATTTTGATCCGAGGGTCGAAATGGAATTCCGAGAGTTGCAGTAGCTTTGTTAGGTGAATTTGGATATGTCTGCAAATTTTCAGGTCATTCGGACGTCGTTTGGTCGGGTTTTTGATCGAATGCGAGATTTGGAAGTTTTAGTTAAACTTAGGCTTGAATCCGTCGTGATTTGATGATTTTTGTGTTAATGGACGTCTTTTGATGATTGAAACAAGTTCGTATGATGTTTTGGGGTAGGTTGGTGTTTTTGGTTGAGGTCCCGGGGGCCTCGGAGTGATTTTGGGTGTTCAAACGGACCCTTTTTGGTTTGTAAAGAGATTAGATTTCCTGCTGTTGGTGTTGCAGACATTTGTGCATCGCGTTCGCGTGGTGAGGGACGCGAACACGTAGGGCTTTTGAGGGAGCCTGGGATTTTTGCCTTCGCGTTCGCGAAGGAGATGCCGCGATCGCGTAGTCATGGAGCCTTGTGCTCTGCGTTCGCAGTAGGTGAGATGCGTTCGCGTAGAAGGATTGGGATGTCAGTGAAGATTGTTATACGCGTTCGCGTGTCTGGAGACGCATTCGCGTAGGTGAGAGTCATGAAGTATCGCGTTAGCGTGGGTATGTGTCGCGTTCGCGTAGAGTCAAGGCTGATGGGCATCGCGTTTGCGTTAGTGTGGTCGCGTTCGCGTAGAGAATTTTGTGATATTTAAATTTTTGGCCTTCGCGTTCGCGTGACTAGGGTTCCGAACGCGACAAAGAAATGGACTGGGCGGACAGAAGGGTTTAATAACATTTCCTCCGCGAGCTAAAGTCATTTTTCACCATTGTTGAGCATATTTGGAAGCTTTTGACGAGGGATTAAGAGGGTTTCGACTAGGATTCGATTGGAGGTAAGTTTTATGAGTTAAATACGTGATTTTATTGAAGATTCATCATTGAAATCTCTGAAAATTGGGTGAAAATTGGAGAAGTTAGGGCTTGGTTTTTGGTAATGAAAAATTAGAATTTGAAGGGGCAATTGAACTCTGATTTTGATAAATTTTATATGTACGGACTCGTGGCGAGACGAGGATTACGAAAATATGAATTTCTTAATTTTTCGAAAAGTGGGCTCGGGGCTCGGGTTTTGCCAACTTCGTATTTTTGGGTGTTTTTCGAGTTCTTTCGATTGGGTTATGTTCCATTAGCATATTTTTACATATCCCTTATGGTTTTGATCAAATTCTACAGGCGAGGAGGTAGATACGAGAGGGAAAGGCATGGCGAGCTAGATTATCGGCCGGCTAGAGGTGAGCAATACTTGTAAATGATATTCTGAGGGTTTAAAAACCCCGAATTTGCACATCTTAGTGCTGTGTTGAGGTGACTTGCACGCTGGACCTGAGTGTGGGGTGGAGCACCGTTGGGGATCGTGACTTGGTCCATCCCGGTTGTTGGTTTTTATCGGGTATTTGCAAATGATTTGTTGTTATCATTATGACTTGGGCTCATTGCCATGCTTGGGGCTTATTGCCGATTTTTTGAACTCTTTATGAACTATCATCACTGTTTCCCTTACTATTTGAAATATTATTTGAACTTAGTCCGTGTGATTTACACTGTTTTATGAACTCAGCTATATTTTACTCAAACTTGGAGTTTTAACTGATATTTGAACTATCATTTGAGCTGAGTATTATTGTTTTACTGATGCTCGAGGGGCTTTTTGACTATTTTTGGACTGATTGAGGCCGAGGGCCATATGTGAGGGCATGAAGAGTGATATGAGGAGGCTTTCAGGCCTCGAGTGTTATGTGAGGAGGCTTTCAGGCCTCGAGTGTATTGTGAACAGGCTTTCAGGCCTCGTGTTGATACTATTCAGGCTTTCAGACCTTATTGATAGCGCTTGGGCTATAGGAGCCCCTCCGGAGTATGCACACCCACAGTGAGCATGGGGTACCCCTTTGAAATGAACAGTGGTAACAATGTCACTGTCATATGTGTTTTGGTCAGGTAACAATGACTGACCAGTCATGTAACAATGACTGACTAGTGGTAACAGTGACATTGAAACACACTTTGGTCAGGTAACAATGGCTGACCGGTCAGCTAACAATGGCTGACCTTACTTGTGTAGTCTTGTTTATTTGATTCCTTTCAAGAGAATGTTTTGCTATGTTTTCATGAATTCTACTGTTATTGGTTTACTGCTTAGGATAGCATTATTTGTGCCCTTTTTGGGATTTTATACTTTCAGTGTTATTTACTTTTATTACCACTGAGTTGGAAGTACTCACTTTACTCCCTGCACCATGTGTGCAGATCTAGGTCCTTCTTCACAGGCTGAGTAGACATTCAGTGATCAGCAGGCTTGCTTATTCGGGAGAGTTGAGGTAGCTGCATGGCGTTCGCAGCCGTTGACTTTTCCTCTTATCCTTGTCTTTTATATTGCGCACTATTAGAAATTTAGACAGTTTATGTAGTAGGATATTATTCTATTCTATAGAGGCTCATATTCGTGACACCGGGTCCTAGTTGGGCTGTTTCGGTATTTTGCCAGATTTTTCGTATTTTTACCATTATTTCACACTTTGACTTAAATAGCTTTATCTTTGCTTGTTTAAATAATTGGGGTAATTGTTATAAATGGTCGGGCTTGCCTAGTAGTGTGCTGGGCGCCATCGCGACCGGGTTAGGGTCGTGACAAGTTGGTATCAGAGCCTAGGTTACTTGATCTGGCGAATCATGAGCCGGTTTAGTATAGTCTCGCGGATCAGTACGGAGACATCTGTATTTATCCTCGAGAGGCTGCAGAACCTTTAGGAAAACTTCAAATTTTGAAATTCTTGTCATGCGACTTTATTGATCCGAGAACTAAACTTCTGTATTCTATTCGCAGATGGCGAGAACTCGTGCTACCAGACGTGGCAGACGACCACCATTGCCACCTGCTAGAGGCCGTGGGCGCCGTCGTGGTCGTGGTCGAGGCAGAGCAGCAGGGACAACACCAGTTGACCCACCAGTTGCCCCTATTCAGGACCAGCCTCCAGCTGGAGATGCTCCAGCAGCACCTGCTCAGGCACCAGCTGTGCCTATTGTGATTTCGGGTCT
>MU689053.1:58237-80907 GCA_026770625.1 Nicotiana glauca | reverse complement strand
TTTTATGAACTCAGCTATATTTTACTCAAACTTGGAGTTTTAACTGATATTTGAACTATCATTTGAGCTGAGTATTATTGTTTTACTGATGCCCGAGGGGCTTTTTGACTATTTTTGGACTGATTGAGGCCGAAGGCCATATGTGAGGGCATGAAGAGTGATGTGAGGAGGCTTTCAAGCCTCGAGTGTTATATGAGGAGGCTTTCAGGCCTCGAGTGTATTGTGAACAGGCTTTCAGGCCTCGTGTTGATACTATTCAGGCGTTCAGACCTTATTGATAGCGCTTGGGCTGTAGGAGCCCCTCCGGAGTCTGCACACCCACAGTGAGCGCGGGGTACCCCTTTGAAATGAACAGTGGTAACAATGATACTGTCATATGTGTTTCGGTCATGTAACAATGACTGACCTGTCAGGTAACAATGACTGACTAGTGGTAACAATGACACTGAAACACACTTTGGTCAGGTAACAATGGCTGATCGGTCAGGTAACAATGGCTGACCTTACTTGTGTAATCTTGTTTATTTGATTCCTTTCAAGAGAATGTTTTGCTATGTTTTCATGAATTCTACTGTTATTGGTTTACTGCTTAGGATATCATTATTTGTGCCCTTTTTGGGATTTTATACTTTCGGTGTTATTTACTTTTATTACCACTGAGTTGGAAGTACTCACTTTACTCCCTACACTATGTGTGCAGATCTAGGTCCTTCTTTACAGGCTGAGTAGACATTCAGTGATCAGCAGGCTTGCTTATTCGGGAGAGTTGAGGTAGCTGCATGGCGTTCGCAGCCGTTGACTTTTCCTCTTATCCTTGTCTTTTATATTCCGCACTATTAGACATTTAGACAGTTTATGTAGTAGGATATTATTGTATTCTATAGAGGCTCATATTCGTGACACCGGGTCCTAGTTGGGCTATTTCGGTATTTTGCCAGATTTTTCGTATTTTTACCATTATTTCAGACTTTGACTTAAATAGCTTTATATTTGCTTGTTTAAATAATTGAGGTAATTGTTATAAATGGTCGGGCTTGCCTAGTAGTGTGCTGGGCGCCATCGCGACCGGGTTTGGGTCGTGACATAATTTGAGTAATACCTCTAGGATTCTACCTATTAATTGATTCCTGTCAAGCCTTAATAAACTGATTGATTGATCTCTTTGCCTTATTTGCGTACCATTTATTCTCCTACCTTATTTGTTCTTTTATACAGAATGTTATGTAACCTCACCATTCTGATTTTTTAAAAACACACGAACACACCCGCTCAGACTCAGACATCTATACTTACAAGCACACACTGATACACACTTACATGCTTACAGTTCTTTGATTTGTTACACTGTCTAGCCGGCTGAAAGCCAAGGCTAGACCCTTAGATTTCATTCGTATTCACCTTCCTGTTTGGTATCTCCTTAACTGGTATGCCTCTATTTCTGTTATCATGATCTCTTCTACATGCTATGTAATTAGACTTCAACATGATTCTGTTTACCCTATGTCTTCCTGTTTACTACTCTCTTAACTAGTATGCCTCAATTTATGTTACCATGCTCTATTATACATGCTATGTAGTCAGTTTACAATGGACATCAACATGTCTCTACTTCATGTTTGTTTCTCTCTTAACTAGAATGCCTCAATTCCTGTTAATCTATCCTGTTCTGTATACTAGTATGGATAGTTTACCTTAACATGTTTATGTGTGATCCATGATCTCTGTATATTTCTTTCTAGACTAGTATGCTTTAATTTCCTACTATCCCGATCTATGTGTTCATTTGGTTGGTTATCTTAACTTCAGCATGCTTCTGTTCAATATATGTCTACATGTTTCCACCTAGTGGTAATTAATAAGCCAAATCAACTTTAGACATTTGAAACCTTGTTGATTCAGTTGTATGCCTCTATTCATAACATGTTTCGATACTACAAATATGTATGGTCAATTCTATTTGTAACTTAAGTGCCCCTACTTTTTTGTGATTGCTTTAATTGACACAGTACTTATACCAATATATATAGATTCTACTTGTCTAGGTAGAATTATATTTCTGTTTGCCTCTGAAGAAAAATTATTTTCTAAAATCCATCCCCTACCCCCTTGCATGTAATACCTTTTCAAATTTCCACTCTTAGCTACTTAGGTTCCTTCCACCTCCAATGTAAACACTGCCTAGGATCCCTGAGACTCCTTTGAACTCTGACATATTGTAGATGGTTTCCTATCTCTTATGAACCCCGTATTGAATGTATGGATCCAGTGTGAGCATTGTCCGGGGTCCTTGAGGCTCTTTGGGAACTTTGACATACTGGAAGCATGGCTTAAGGTGTTATGGATCATGCCGCCTATATATATCAGACTTGCTTGCTTGAAGGTCTGGTTTCCAGGATTGATGTTGGGCCTGTCAAGGCTCCCTATAGTGTATGAATAGCTTTGTGTTCATTCATATTGGTCTATAATATTTTTTTTTGTAAAAATATATATTGGGGTTATTAGTAAAGCTGTGGGGGGAGTCTATTGTTACATCTTTATTGAAATTGGGTAGAGATCCTGCCTATAGGACTTGACTATGCTCATTGCACTATGTGGAGACTGTATTATTTTTAGAGATCTTGCTTATAGGATTTTATGATCGTTTGGCTCTGTGCTGCACATCTGCATGTTGGAAATCCTGTTCTAAGACTTCACGTTTAATTCTGCATATTAGAAATCCTATTTTTAGGATCTACACGTATTTTAAATTCAATGTGCATTAATAACCATGTCTATAGGATCTTGTCTATTTGAATAACAATTTTCCTGGCAATATGCTTAAAGAATCCTGCCTACACATGAGTAATAGAGATCCTTCCTATAGGAACTAAAGTCACCTAGATACCATGCCTATAAGAAATAAGCGTAAAAACAATTTCAATACTTAGATATCATGCCTATAGAAAATATATATAAAATCAGGTCTTGACACTTAGACATCATGCTTATAGGAAGTAAGTGTAAAAAATTAGTTTCTGTGTTTAGGTACCATGTCTATAAGAAATAATTCTTATAATAAGTTTCAACACTTAGAAAGCCTGCCTGTAGGATTTAAAGATAAAGTCTGCCTATTAAAATCAACAATTGGTTTCCAGCTTTGAGACCATGTCTATTGGGTTCTGCCTGATTATCACTTAGGCAAGCCTGTAGGTTAATTAAAATTATGGGTCTAAAACTGTGATTACTTGTTTTAAATATGCCCAGATTCAGAGTGTTAACCAAATCAGTAGGCAAACTGATAGGTACTCGTCTGCTCGCTTTAAGACTAATGTATATTCTATTTTTGTGCTCATTTGGACATCCTGCCTATATGATCCTAAAATCATTTAAAATTGCTTGTTTGAACAACGTGCATTTGTTTGTCTATTTGTGGAGGTTAACATGAGCCCACTTAATTGCTTCTTGTGTGACAGTCCTACTTGACTTTTGTTTGTCGCTTAGTTTTCTCCTTTTAAACAACATAGGCGGGTCTAGAACCGCATTAAATAGAGGCCCTAAATGCCTCCAGGGCCATATTGGGTAGTAAAGGAAGTGATGACATGTGTGCTAATGCTATGTGTAACACCCCAATTTGGAGACGATTACCAAGTATTCCACAGAAGTGATCCTATAAGCTAAAAAACCTAGGACCCCATTTACTCCTTGTTTTAAGAATAATATCTATTTGTTTAAATTGCTTTATTTCCTTATTAGACTAATTTGCTTACGTTGAGTTTGGCGGGGACCCACCATTGTGGACCTCAAGGGTTGCCTAACACCTTCCTCTCAAGGTAATTTCGAGCCCTTGCCCAATATCTGGTAATGTAAATTGGTTTCACAAGTTGATTGTTCTAGATTCCCTAACACACCTTAATCCGTTAGGTGGAGACTCTTCAAATCATACCCAATTCCCAAAAGGAAAGGAGTTGTTCGAAAATGTCGAAACCCGGACTTCACGAGGAAAAAGGGACGCGACAGCATGGCGACTCTGCTGGGGATTTCTAGGCTCTTACCATAACAAACTTGCTTTTTGTGAATTAGTTTCAAGCATGCTTTATTATGTTAATATGTGTGCACCCTTTCCCCTTTCCCCTTTATCTGGATTTAATTGCCTATTTTCAAGCATTTTTAATTTCCTTTACTACAGAAACTGACTTGTCTCCCTGTTTTCTTTCTTAAACATCTTTCAATTATTAAATACTGCATTTATCATTTTTTACGTGCAAATACGTGACAACATGATATTTATTGCTGCATAAATCATGCTCAACATCATATTCTACTCGTGCGTAATCAATCTTATAGAAATGCTTGATGAGTGTTTGTGACCTTCCTATATATCAACCTTTAAATATGAAAGGTGTATTTGCGGTAAAACTATTCGATCAGCAGTGCAGTCGACGGTTTCGTGCCTTTCCCCCTCAAGTGGATTTGAGGGTACCAGTCTAGACCTCTATAGAAACTTTACTCTAATTAATTTTACATGCATCATGATCAAACCTAGCCGAGTTATTATGTTGTCCACATAATAACCCTTTAAGACAAGCCTCGTCCAAAGTCCACCAGGTTTTCCATAATCCCAACGGGTGACACCATGATTTTGTACATTAATTTTGGAGAAATAAGTGTCAATATGCTAATAATTATTGTATAACAATCGAATGTTGGGGGGGATGCCTAACTATATTTGTTTTGCATAAAATAACGCACGAAGTCCCCACGTTTGGCATGGTCCGTAACATACCACCATTGTTGCTAGATTGGTGGGAGGAACTTCCATCAAGTGATAGAAATCATGTGAAAAAGGGTCTTGGAAAATTTGCCTTCTTTATTGGATCTCCAGTCAAACAACATGTTAATTGAAGCTGCCACAATATTCTGGGACAAAGAAAGAGCCGCGTTTCGCTTTGGAGACATAGAAATGACCCCTCTCTTGGAAGAAATAAGGGGATTTGCTGGGCTACCTTGGGATAGTCTTGGTTTGTTGGTGCCGGAAAACCATACTACTAGGGGGTTTCTAAAGATGATGGGATTAAAGAAGAATGATGACCTAGAGTGCCTGAAGAATTCCTACATACCCTTCGACTTCCTCTATGAATGACACGGCCAGAACAGATCTTATCGTATTTTTGATGATGAATTCTCCATCACTTCCTTGGTTTGGATTCACCGCAGGGTTTTCGTGTTCATCGTCAGCTTCTTGGATATGATAGTGTTCCTGATCCATGGGGATAAAATTCACACCAGACTGGCCATGATGACCTGATACTTGATGGAGGGGATCGAAGAGCAGACATATACCATTGTCCCTATGATCATAGCAGATATATACCAGGCCTTAGAGCGCTGTCAGAAGGGGTACAAATACTTCGAAGGTTACAAGCTGCTGCTACAAGTTTGGCTGTTAGAACATATCCAGAAAGGTCAATACTATCAAGAGCTTCCACGAAGGTCGTGGAATGATCACATAACTTTCTATCATCCTAAGAAATTGACTTATATCCTAGATAGGTTTGCTCAAACAGAAAGTGCTATAGGATGGGTGCAGTTTTTTCAACAATTTGATCGAGGATCAGGTCCAATGGATATTCGAATGGTTCCCTACTGACAAGTTCATCATCAGATCTAGGGATGTTCCACACTTGATACTGATCGGGTTAAGGGGAATATACCCTTATGTTCCCATCAGGGTTATGAGACAGGCAGGCAGGAAGCAGGTCATACCTCGAGTTGCTAAAATAAGTCATTATATACCTGATTTTCAGGGTGACGTCATCCATACAAATGTGAAGCCCAGCACATGTGGCACTTGAAGATTATCGCGAGAAAGGATACCATCGAGTCGGATCGGTATCATCCCGGTCACGTGTACTTCTACCCCTCATGGTTATATGATAATATAGAAGGAATATTAGAGCCAAGGGTTGGCCAAGGAAATAGGGTCATAGATGAAGTTGCCGAAGCACAGGTGAAATATAACAAACTACACAAAAGAGTTCACGAGTCTGAGGATGAGCACCTGGACTGACACAAGATCGATATGGAACTAATCAATGAATGGAGGGAGTGGGATGTTAAATCAAGCGAAAAGTTGGAATATCTAGAGTACAGTCTGATGGAATTGAAGGGAAAAATGAGGAAAAGAGTCACAGATTGCCAGAACACCGAAGGAAGAGAAGGAGGACATTTAGCAAGGGTATACCTACTACTGAACCTGCAAGAACTAAGGCTACTTATGGGGCAGATTGGGCAGTTATTTACTATTAACGGTTTGACTTATCAGTTATCGACTTTTAAATGTATTAGTCCACTAGCCACCTGATAAGATATCAGGCGGATTGGTATCAGTTTAGCTCTTATCGGACGGTTATTGGGTGGTTTATTGGCCTAATTCAATCTATACTGATTTTCTTGCACCAACATTTGTGGTTAGCAAAGGAGACAAATCATGGAAAGAAGACCGGTACATGGCCTCTTTGCCATCCAGAGAAAAGCGGGGATACTGGTTTATAGTTCTCTAAACTGTTGACACAAGACATTCTACGCTGCCCATATTCGTTCAGCTTTTCTCTTCTTGCCATTTTCTCCCCCATGTCCAATTGGAGCAACTTCTCCTCCAAGGTTTTTAGGTTATACCTTTCGTTCAGCTTTAGATCAGTAGTAACAGTGACCATCATGTAAGTAGATGAGAGAGGGCGGGTAGAGGCTGCAATTCGATAGCTAAGAGTCAGAAGTTGAGATAATTATACTTGAAGAGTGGAAGAATGAAGTGGAAGGGTTTTTGATATTTAATATATTTATGGATAAAAATAAATTTCACACACACACACACACACACACATATTTATATATATATATACATTCTTAACGGTTTAACGGATTATCCAGTAAGAAAATTGAATAATCCACCCCCAAATCGATAAGCCGTTAATGAAAAATTTTCAATCTGTTCCCCGTCCGTTAAACCGTTAACCCGATACAATAAGACATTAATCTTTGGTTTTGGCTTCGGTTTGGTTTTCGATTTCGGTTCAGTTTTCGGTTTCAATTTCGGATCAGTTTTCGGTTTCGGTTCGATTTTGAACACCCCTAGCGCGAACTGGGGAATTTGATCGACATGAACATCCAGCCCGGAGAAGGTCCTTCTAGGACAAAGTAGATTAGGTTTATTTACTTTTTCAAATATAATAAGGCCAAGTCTCATCAGCGACTTATCTTATTTAGTGTCATTTTAGATTCATCTATTTTTACATTAATGAAATGAGACAATTATTGGCACTGAAATTCTCCAAATCAATGTGCCACTAGGCCTACCTCGGGCACAATGAGGCTCCCAAATTAGGATGCGAATTTACATTCCCATAATATGTGTTTAAATACTGCGAATATTTTTAGAATCCTTACTGACTTATTTACCTTTTGTTCTTATTTATTTTTACTATTCCCATCCCCTAAGGTTGGTTTGTACATACTAGCATCATCAGCATATCACACCAGATTTAGAGGCCCCCACCTCCTCCTCCTCCGAGTAATCCGAAAAGTAGAGGAAAAGCTAAGATAGATGACTTGAGTGCTATCCGAAAAGAAAATGCGGAGAATATTGAAACTTCAGACAGTCGGAGCACTTCGGCCCAGAATAATTTGGTCCTACGATTAGAGCAAAAAATACTGGAGTTACAAGGGGAACTTGAGCAGGTCCGCAACTTGGCAAACCTCTCCCTTACCCTAAAAGTCCCAAACGTTAACCAACAAAATGCTCAAAACCCAACACCTCCTCAAAATACGCCAAATCAATGTCCACAAAATCCTGTCGTACCCTATCAACACGCCACACCACCTCAAAATCAAAATCCCAATCCTCTATCGGTACCAACTCCTCTGTAACACCATCATCAACCAATCCAGTACCCACAACCACTACCTATCACAGTCCTCATAACACACCACAACCTATTCCAATCCTCAAAACTCGACCAACGACCACCACTACAACCAAATCCCTAGCACCTACCAAAACGGCCCCATATACGTGGAAACCCTACCCCACTCTACTCAACCATTCTCCTATACACCAGAATCTACTAAGAAGGACCTGCTCATCAAGAACATGGCCAATGAGCTCAAGAAGTTGACAAGTCGAGTTTAGGGTGTTGAAGGAGGTAAAATGATAGAAGGTCTGAACTATGAAGATTTATTCATACAACCAGATGTGGAACTGCTGGATGGTTACAAACCTCCTAAGTTTGAAATGTTTGACAGAACGGGCGATCCCAAGGTTCATTTGAGAACTTATTGTGACAAGCTCATGGGGGTCAGAAAAGATGAAAGGATTCGAATGAAGCTCTTCATGAGAAGTCTTACCGGAGATGCCCTATCGTGGTACATAAGCCAGAACCCTAAGAAGTGGGCCAATTGGGTGAGCATGGCATCATATTTTATGGACCGGTTTAGGTTTAATACAAAGAATACACTAGATTTATTCTATATCCATAACTAAAAGAAGAAGCCAACTGAGACTTTCCGCGATTATGCTACTCGGTGGAGGTCGGAAGCAGTTAAGGTTAGACCAGCATTAGACAAGGAATAGATGAACAAGTTCTTTGTTAGGGAATAGGACCCACAGTATTATGAATGGCTAATGGTTATTGAGAATCATAAGTTCTCAGATGTCATCAAACTCGGAGAAAGAATTGAAGGAGGGTATTAAAAACGGGATGGTGATGAATTTTGAGGCACTATAGGCCACGAACAAAGCATTGCAATCAGGGGACATTTCAAAGAAGAAAGAAGTTGAGGCAGTAATGGTGGCCCAAGGCCCAAAATCTCCACTCACATACAAAACACCTCCACCTGCATACCAACCCTCACCCCCCAGATATTCTCAATCCGCCACCACCTATCACACTTATAACACCCAGCCAGCCTACTATCATTCACCTCCAGCTTTTTCAAATTACCAGAAACCCCGACCTAATTTTGACTACAAACCACCCTGACAATGCACCGCCATTGCTGAACCCATTGAACAACTGTACGAAAGATTGAAGGCTGCTGGTTATGTTACCCCTATTACCACTGTGGCAATGGAGAATTCATCTCAATGGCTCAACCTGAACAAAATATGTGCATATCATTCTGGTATAAAAGGGCATACTATTGACGAGTACCGGACATTAAAGGATAAGATCCAAACATTAATTGATAATAAAGTCATACAAGCAAAGGAAGTCGCACCCAACATCCCCAACAATCACCTTCCGGATCATAGAGGCGAAGGGATCAATGTGATAGAAACTGACAAGGAGTGGGATCCCGAGGGATCAATTGGACTTATCAAAGAGGGTGATGATCCTAAGAAGCCCACAGTCACGCTCAATCTTATTTTGGTGCAGGTTTAGCTGCTAGTTAAGGTTGAGATAACCGCATCAGTTCCGTTTGAGGTAGAAGTAACATTACCCGCAACCACACTTGTTCCATTTAAGGTAGAAGTGGCCCCACCTTTCACAGTGACAGTAGCAATCACGCCTCCTTTCAAGTCCAATGCCATACCTTGGTATTACATTGCCGAAGCTAGGAGAAAGGGAAAATCAAAGATGGAAGAATCTAGTTCCGCACAAGCGGTGACCAGAACTGGAAAGATCTACACACCCAAATATTTGGGAGGATCAAGCAAGGAGGTTGCTACCAAACAAACTGTCATTGAAACTAGACCAGACGATCTTTGGAGGAAAGTACAGGCGAGAGAATACTCTGTTATCAATCGTTTAAACAAGACTCCCACCCAGATATCCATCCTGTCGCTATTGTAAAATTCTGAGGCAGATAGGAGTTCGCTGATGAAGGTGTTAAATGAAGCTTATGTGCTCAACAAAATCACCAGTGAGAGATGGCCAACATGGTAGGGAAAGTACTGGAGAGTAACAAGATCACCTTCTACGAGGATGAACTACCGCCTGAAGGTTAAGTCACAACAGGGCATTGTATATCACGGTACAGTTTGAAGACAAATTCATTAATAGGATCCTAATATATAGGGGTTCAAGCCTCAACATTTGTCCATTGACTACTCTGAAGAGATTGGGCAAAGATTTCCATGAGATACGGGCAAGAAGTATGAACGTGAAAGCATTTGATGGGTCTTAAAGGGACACCATTGGGGAGATTAACCTTTGTCTGTAGATGGGACCAACTTGGTTCGATATTGAGTTCCAAGTACTAGACATATAAACTACATACAATCTTCTATTGGGTCGACCTTTTATAAATGCTGCTGAGGCCGTGGCTTCCACGCTACACTAGGCCGTGAAGTTAGAATGGATTCATTAGGAGGTAATCATTCATGGAGATGGAATTAACCCCATTTACACCAATCAAACTATCCCGATTATTGATAATAAAAGAAGGTTGGGTGGAGAAACTTATCTCTACATTGAACATTTCAACACGATTAAGAAGGAAAAGTGGTGGAGTAATAAACTAGAAAGCATACTAGTATGGTCTGGGTATGAAACCGGCAAAGGGCTTGGGAAGAAACTCCAGGGCATTACCAAACCGATACAGTTGAAACGTCACGACACATCTTTTGGGTTGGGATATCCATACACCTGGAAAGTATATGATGATTGGTCACCTCCATGGCATGGTCCTTATTACCTCTCAACCAGCTGTTACCACACCCAAGTTAGAATTTTCATTAGGCCGATACAATATGGGTATCTATAGAGGAAGAAGCTTTGGCTGGGTTGAGAAACTTGTTCCTAGAATACGAGAATATAGATTGCAATGTGATAGTTGAGGAGTAGGAGCAAAAGGGCCTCACCATTCAGATTGTGGAGAAGTGAGTCGTTCTCAAGAATTGGATTGCCACACCATCCCGTGCCCGCCGAGTCCCTAGGTAACTTGGCAGTTAACCTGATTTGTTATAATATCCATGCTAGGCATTTAAGATATTTTTAGTAATTTTTTTAAAGATGCATTTTAATTCAAAATAATTGCTTGAGTCATCGAGCCATACCCGTTTTGGATTTTTTCAAATTTTACTAATGCATTGCTATTTATTATTCATTATTATCTTTCATATTTTTTCTTCTACAACGATATTTTTACTTTTCCTGATGAACCGATGACTGTGACATGTAATGAGATAATGCAATATAAGGATAGTGATTCAGAAGAAGAAGATGAAACACCTAAGGAAGTTGTCAGAGAAGTGGAGAAATTTGAGAATAAACCTAAGTCTAACCTGACGAAACCGAAGCAATCAATTTAGGAGACTCCAAAACCGTCAAAGAGACTTATGTAAGCATTCACATATCACCCTAAAAAAAGGAATATATTTATTTCCTAAGGGAATATGAGGATATCTTTGAATGGTGATATGATGACATGACTAGTCTGAGCACATCCATAGTGGCTCACAAGTTGCCTATCAATCCAATGTGTCTGCCGGTAAAGCAGAAACTCAGAAAACTCAAACCAGATATGATCCTAAAAATCAAAGAGCAAGTCACCAAGCAGATCAAAGACAAAGTCCACAGTTTTAGTTGAGTACCCAACCTGGTTAGCCAATATCGTACCAGTTCTGAAGAAAGATGGAAAAGTAAGGGTGTGCGTTGACTATCGAAATTTAAACAAATAAAGTCCCAAAGACGATTTCCTACTGCCAAATATACATATCCTGATCGACAATTCTGCCAAGCTTGAACTCCAATCCTTTGTAGATTGCTTCGCGGGTTATCACTGTATCTGGATGGACGAAGAAGACGCAGAGAAAATAGCTTTCATCACATTGTGGGGAGTGTACTGCTACAAGATGATTCCATTCGGTCTAAAGAATGCTGAGGCTACTTATATGAGAGTCATGATAATTATCTTCCATAAAATGATACACAAGGAAATAGAGGTGTATGTTGACGATGTCATCATCAAATCCAAGAGGGTCGTAGATTACATAGCAAACTTGAGAAAATTCTTTGAGAGGCTAAAAGGTACAATTAAAAACTGAACCCCGCAAAATGTGCATTCGGGGTTCCCACAAGAAAGCTGTTGGGATTCATCATCAGCCGCCAAGGAATCGAGTTGGACCCGTCCAAAGTTAAGGCTATCCAAGAACAACCACCACCAAAGATCAAAAAGATGTGATGAGCTTCCTAGGATGCCTCAGCTATATCAGCCGCTTCATAGCCCAGTCCATGGTAATATGTGAGCCCATCTTCAAAATGTTGAGGAAAGATGCTGAAACTAGTTGGACCGAGGATTGTCAAAAGGCCTCTGACAAAATGAAGGAATACATGTCTACACCGCCAGCTCTAGTCCCGCCGGAACTTAGAAGAACTTTGCTACTCTATCTATCCATATTAGATGGAGCTTTCAGATGTGTTTTTGGACAACATGATGAAGCAGGAAGAAAGAATTAATCCATATACCACTTGAGTAAGAAGTTCACACCTTATGAAGCATGATACTGTCTGTTGGAACGCACTTCCTGTGCTTTGACCTGGACAGCTCAGAAATTGAGACATTACATCTGCGCCTATACCACATACCTTATATCCAAGATGGACCATTCGAAGTACATCTTTTAGAAGCCCATGCCAACCGGGAAGTTAGCCAAGTGGCAGATATTGTTAAGTGAGTTCAATATCATCTATGTAAGAGGTCAAAGGACAAGCATATTGGCATATCATATCACTGAAAATCATGCGGGAGGAGAATACGAACCATAAAAAACATATTTTCCTGATAAAGAAGTATCATTCATAGGAGAGGACATTGCTGAAGCCTACGACGGTTGGAGAATGTTCCTCGATGGAGTTGCAAACTTCAAAGAGTAGGAACTAGAGTAGTTTTGGTATCAGAAATAGGTCAACATTACCCAATATCCGCAAAGCTTAGGTTTCCGTGCACTAATAATATGGCAGAATATGAGGCTTGCATCATGGGGCTCAACCTGGCCATCGACATGAATATATATGAGTTACTGGTAATTGGCGATTTGGATCTTCTGGTACATCAGGTTCAAGGAGAGAGGGCTATGAAAAACATCAAGATACTACCATACTTGTATCATGTGTAGGAATTGATGTAAATGTTCACAAAGATAGAATTCAAATGTGTGCCTAGAATCTAAAATGAATTTGCAGACACACTGTCCACCTTGTTATCAATGATACAACATCCAGATAAGAATTTCATTGATCCCATCCCGGTGAGGATCCATAATCAGCCAGCTTACTGCGCTCATGTTGAAGAAGAGACGAATGGGAACCCATGGTTCCATGACATCAAGGAATATTTGGAAACAGGAGAATATCCAGAATAGGCAAATCATACTAAGAAATGCACTCTATGGAGGCTATCCAATCACTTTTTCCAAAGAGGAGGAACGTATAGAAGAACTCCCGATCTGGGTTGTTAAGGTGTGTTGATGCAAAGGAGGCTTCCAGATTGCTTGAGGAGATTCATGTCGGAACTTGCAGACCACATATGAACGGATTTGTTCTAGCCAAGAAGATACTCAGAGCTGGATATTTTTGGATGACCATGGAAACGGATTGCATCTGATATGTCCAGAAATGCCACCAATGCTAGGTACATACAGACATGATAAAGGTACCACCAAATGAGCTCAATGCAATAAGTGCACCTTGGCCTTTTGCTGCTTGGGGAATGGATGTCATCGGTCCGATCGAGCCCACCACTTCTAACGGGTACTAGTTCATTTTAATGTCTATTGATTACTTCGAAAAATGGTAAGAGGCTACATCTTACAAAGCTGTAACCAAGAAAGTCATTGCAGATTTTGTCAAGGATCATATTATTTACCAATTTGGGGTTCCTGAGTCCATTATCACTGATAATACCACCAATCACAATAGTGATCAGATAAAGCCATGTGTGAAACCTTCAAAACCAAGCACAAAAACTCTGCAACATACATGCCTCAAATGAATGGAGATGTGGAAACTGCAAACAAGAATATACTAAGGAAGATGGTAGAAAATCACAAACAATGGCATGATAAGTTACCCTTTTCCCTATTGGGATACCGCACCACAGTCTGCACATCAACTGGGGAAACTCCCTATTTACTGGTTTATGGTACCGAAGATGTCATTCCATCGAAGGTAGAAATTCCTTCTTTAAAGATCATACAATAAGCCAAACTCAGTGATGCAGAATGGATAAGGAGCCGCTATGAACAACTAGCCCTCATAGATGGAAAAATAATGAATGTATCATGTCACGGTCAGCTTTATCAAAATAGAATGTCCAGAGCTTTCAAAAAAATGATCAGACCAAGACAATTTGCACCAGGGTAGCTGGTGCTGAAGTGGATCTTCCCGCATTAGGACGAAGCTAAAAGAAAATTTTCACCCAACTGGCAAGGTCCTTATATGGTTCACCAGGTGCTAACTAGAGGAGCGCTCGTGCTTGCAGAAATGGACGGAGAAGATTGGCCAAAACCTATCAGTTAAGATACAATCAAGAGATACTATGTTTAGATTTTTTACATTTATTCATCCGATATAACTGAACTACACTTGGCCTGATTCCCATTTAAGATGGGATACGTAGGCATCCCTGTAGGTTCGGTCATATCTTAATAAAATTTTCATTTTCTCCTAAACCAGAAACTAGGGCAGAATTTTGAGGAGGACCCTCAAAATTCCGGAGCAAGTCCATCCGACACCATCATATGCTAGACAGCAAGAAATTGGTTTAAGTAACTGCGGCAGAATTTTGAGAAGGATTTTCAAAATTTTGGAGCAGATCCAACAAATTTTGTTGCATGCAAAATAGCCAAAGGATCATTTATCAAACTGGGACAGAATTTTGAGGAGGACCCTAAAAAATCTAGTGCAAAGAAGCCGCAATGTCTCTAAAGTGTTACACTCATTAGTTCATCTAATTTACTTGATATTATAGACCACTATGTTTTCTAAAATAACTCTATTTCTTCAATAAGTACATATTTTCAAAAACTTCATTTGTATGGCAGCCAGGTGTTACCTAGGGTAACTCGAACAAGGTCCCTAGAGCAGAGCAAAGCGGAGCAAGAAGACAAGAGCACAAACTAACCTCCCCCCCCCCCCCCCACAAAAATCATGATTTTTGTTTTGATGCAAGAACAATGAACATAAAAGGAGTATCCAAAAATATACATGTATCAAAATCACTAACAATCAGTCTATCAGACGTAAATATATCTCCAATTAAGGAATATTCTACTCCTATCTGGTACTTGTTCACTGCATAAGACTGAGCATTGCCTTCTTTTTGCATGAGACTAAGCCCTGTCTCAAATCTTGCATGAGGCAAAGCCATGCCTCCGTATTTGCATAAGGATAAGCATTTCTTTCTTTTTATATGAGACATCCCTATCTCAAATCTTGCATGAGGTTAAGCCCTACCTCCATATTTGCATAAGGCTAAGCATTGCCTTCTCTTTGCATGAGATTAAGCCCTGTCTTAAATCTTGCATGAGGCTAAGCCCTGCCTCCCTATTTTCATAAGTCTAAGCATTGCCTTCTCTTTGCATGAGATTAAGACCTATCTTAAATCTTTCATGAGGCTAAGCCCTACCTCTGTATTTGCATAAGGATAAACATTGCCTTCTCTTTTCATGAGACTAAGCTGTGGTGACCTGGCCGATCATCTTAAGAATTAATGACCCGATCCCCTATTAACTACTTTTCCCGCATTTATTTCTGCTATTTTAATTTGCCGGGATGTTCGGTTTTAAGTTTCGGAGAGTTTTGGTACACTTAGTCCCTAAATGAGAGCTTAAGTGTTGGAAAGTTGACCGCAGTTGGAACAGTGTAAAGATAGCCTCGGAATAAAAATCTGATGGTTCTGTTAGCTTTATTAGGTGATTTCGGGCTTAAGGGTATGTTCGGATTATGTTTTGGAGGTCCGTAGCTAATTTAGGTTTGAAATGCCGAAAGTTGAATTTTTTTGAAGTTTCCAATTCGATAGTTATATTTTGATCCAAAATGGAATTCTGAGAGTTACAATAGTTCCGTTGTGTTACTTGGCATTTGTATGCAAAATTTCAGGTCATTCAGATGTGGTTTGGTTGGGTTTTTGATCAAAAGCATAAATTAGAAGATTTTGGAATTCTTAGGCTTAAATCCGATGCGAAAATGGTGTTTTGATGTTGTTTTGAGCATTCCAAAAATTGGAACAAGTTTGAATGATGTTTTAAGATTGGTTTTCATATTTGGTTGAGGTCTCAGGGGCCTCGGGTGTATTTCGGATGCTCAACGGGACATTTTGGAACTTAGAGAAATTGCAGAAAATATTGTAGCAACCCAGTTCTGGTTTCCTTCTTCGCGTTCGCGAGTGGGGTCTCGCATTCGCAAAGAGGAGCTAGGGTTGGGGGAAGGTTATGCTTCGCATTTGCAAAGTGTATCCCGCATTCGCGAAGGGTTGTGATGTGGATCTGAAGCCTTCGCATTCACGACGGAGGTCCCACGTTCACGAAGGGTTGGGGTCTTGAGCTATGCGTTCGCGAGAAGGGAGCCGCGTTCGCGATGGAATGGGAAGCTTCGCTTCGCTTCACGAATAAGGAGTCGCGTTCGCGAAGAAGTAAAAATGGTCAACATCAATTTGTGCTTCGCGTACGTGAGGCTTTGTCCGCATTCATGAAGAAGGATTTAAATGCCTGGGCAAAATGATTTAAAAGGTCTATTCAGTGAATTTAAGCCTAAGTTCATCCATTTTTAGGCGATTTTGAAGCTTTTTTGAACAAGGTTGAAGAGGGATTCAAGGAGAATCACTTGGTGGTAACATTTTTGACCTCATAATTTGTTTTTAGGTGATTAAATACCTAATTAGTGGTGGAAAATTTGGGAAAAAAAGGGTAATTAGGGCTTAAGATTAAGAGACCTTAAAAGGAGTATTTGAGGAGACAATTGAACTCCGGTTTCAGTGTTCTTGTTATGCATAGACTCGTGAGAGTATGAGGATTCCAAAAATATAAATTTTACCCGATTCCGAAACATGGTCTTGAGGGGCATTTTGGTTATTTTACCTAATTTTGCATATTATCTTAGAATTTAATTGTAAAATCAGTTACTTGAAGTGTTATTTATGATATGTAACTGAATTGAATAGATTTGGGCCATTTGGAGTCGAGTACTCATGGCAAAGACGTGGTATCGGGTTGATTTAAGCTTGTTCGAGGTAAATGACTTGCCTAACCTTGTGTGGGGGACTTCTCCCTTAGGATTTGGTATATTTGATAATTGAAATGCCTTGTACGTAAGGTGACTAGTGCATACTTGTGCTAATTGTTGGAAATCCGATTTTCATTAAGTAATTACTAGTATGTTTTCTTTCCTGTTTTATTACTTGTACTATTTAAGCCTGTGTTAGCTTAGGAAAGCATGTCTAAGTGATTAAATGGCCTTATTTGTTCAATTGCTTTACCTAAATTCTGTGTAGAATGCTTGGCCAGACTATTGGTTTGCCTTAATATGAAGTTTGATATTTCTGAGCATTTCTCCTGTTGCTGATGTGTATTTACATTGGGACTACAGATGTGGGATTTCGGTGGCTCCCCCCTTGTCTGTTTACATTTGGGACTATGGATGTGGGATTCTGGTAGATCTCCCTGCATAGTTATATGGAACTACGGGAATACACCCGATAAATTCACCCAGTACTAGGTATTTATGTTTGGGACTACGGAACGAGTAGATCCCTATGTAATACGACCTGGACTGCGGGACGATATCCCAAAATACTTATTGGATATGTATATTTGGGAATATAGGACAGTATCCTGGAAGATCCCCAGATGATAATATTGGTGTTGAGCTGTATTTTATTCTGTGTTTACATTGCCTTTGTACAATTGTTGTTGTCCTTTATATTCTGTGTTACTTTTACTGCTGTACTTATTTATACTGCTCTGTTCTTTACTATCGGACTTTATCTTTTATTTAACCTCAGAAGGGCCTTGACCTTTCCTCGTCACTACTCAACCGAGGTTAGGCTTGGCACTTACTGAGTACCGCTGTAGTGTACTCATGCCCTTTCTATGCATGTTTTTCATGTGCAGATCCAGGTACTTCTACCTAGTCCTATCACCCCTGAGGCGAGGAGACTGCTCTGGAGACTTTGAGGTATATCTACTGCGTCCGCAGGCCGAGGAGTCCCTTTCTATTCCTATTTTTTTAGTATTTAGCCCTTTTGTATTTTTTGTTCTTGTTAGATATTTCGGAGTTAGTGCTATGTAATATTTCTTAGCTTGTAATTCATGGGTTTCCGGGTTTTGGGAGTATGTATTGGTTTTGAGAAGTTAAGTATTGTGTATGCCGAGCAGCATTTTAAATATCGTTTATTTCGGTTATTTTTGGCTTTAAGACTAGGTGCCTTCATGATAGTTCACGAAGGGCGAACTGGGGTCGTGACATAAGCCCTGTCTCAAATCTTGAGAATAAGCCCTGTCTCTTTGCATGAGAATAAGCCATGTCTCTAATCTTGCATGAGGCTAAGCCCTGCCTCCATATTTGCATAAGGTTAAACACTGCCTTCCCTTCCATGAGACTAAGCCTTTTCTCAAATCTTGCATGAGGCCAAGCCCTGCCTCCATATTTGCATAAGGCTAGCATTGCCTTCTCTTTGCATAAGACAAAGCCCTGTCTCAAATCTTGCATGATGCTAAGCCCCGCCTCCCTATTTTCATAAGGCTAAGCACTGCCTTCTCTTTGCATGAGACTAAGCCCTGTATCAAATCTTGTATGAGGCTAAGCCCCGCATCCCTATTTGCATAAGTCTAAGTATTGCCTTCTCTTTGCATGAGACTAACCCCCGTCTCACGTCTCGCATGAGGCTAAGCCATGCCTCCTTATTTGCATAAGGCTAAGAACTGCCTTCTCGTGAGACTAAGCTTTGTCACCCTCTGCATAAGTGTTGCTCTATTCTAAACTTCGCATTGTCTTCTTCTCTCAGGGCTAAGTTCTCCCCCTAAATTCTGCACAAGACTAAGCTTTGCCTTGTTATTACCTTTGGTATCATGTCTTTGCATTTCATGGACTGATGTATATCCAATTTTTCCAAAGGCGTAATAGTCCGAAGGCATCATCCTTATAGTCTGAAGACACCATGTCATGGCATGAGGATCTCTCAATACTGCACTTAATTATTCAAAGGCGTCATGGTTCAGAGGCACTATTTTCATAGCCCGAGAACATCATTTCATGGCCTACGAATCTCTTATCTCATGATTCATGGCTCGGGACCTCATAGTCTAAGGACGTCATCTTCATTGTACAAAGACAACCTTCATGGTCCAAAGGAAATTTCCATCATGCTTAAATTCTCGCAATAATATATATACTCACATGCATCGCGTTTTAAGTTTTGTAGGTAACCCAGGAAGTAACCGTTCTTCAAACAAGAGCAACCTTCGCTCCGGTTTCCACTCGTACCACTTGCACTATACCATTTAACCGATTCACATCAATCACTCGCCTTTACTTTGTGACCATTCTGATATCTGTCCTATGATACATCCTTTACACTTCAGACTCATATTCATAACTCAACATAAACCCATCTGATACTATCCTCCCCAAAGAAGGAACCTTTCCAAAACATACTACCATTCCTATAATAATTCCATCGGCTTCATTCACCGTTGGGTCCAGAACTACACATGACCCAATTTCTGTAAAACCAGAAATATGTAGGCATCTCAGAGACAAGAGTGCGGCCTTTGTTTTTCAAAACACCCCATTCGGTCAAAATCGATCATCATTTCTTTACTTGAAAACTCTTGCATCCTTACCGGGTAAAGTGGGGCAGCTGTTGATACCCAATTTTTCCATCATATATTTTAAAATACATATATACTTTCAAAATAATGCAGGAGCATCAACAAACATTTATCCATAATTTTCTGTAATTTTAAAAGAATTTTAATTAATTTATTCTAGCATTTGATTATCCAAATAATTACTAGTTGCATCAAAAACGGTTTTATGATAATTTTATTGCTTAATTTTATGATTTATATTTATACTAAGCTTTAGTTATTTCATGAATAGCCATATGTACATGTTAGGGTTATAATTACAATAACTTTGCAATAATAGCCCCATGTGTGCATAATTATCTTATTTCACAAGAAAATAACCTTTTATATTCTTATAATACCAAGCAATTATTTTAAATCATTTTCATCCACAAATGATGTTTTTATCATTTATGAATTATTTTATTAAGTTAATTGGATGTTTTAATAATAGCCCCTTTTCCTTAATCATTTCGGACCTAACCCAATTACACCATCCCAATTACTTAAAATCCTATCCCAATCAACCCTAGCCTATACTAAATAACCCACCCTAACCTGGATGGAATCCTGGCCGTTGATCTCAAAAGATCAACGATCCAGGATTCATTTCCTTTTTTATTAACCAAATGACCCCCCAAACCATACCCATTTCTCAACACCACCACCCCTGAATCCGTACCTCCTCTCTTCTCTCTCAAACTCTCCCCTAACCCTAGCCCACTGCCACTAGAAACCCTTCAATCCATGAGGTTTTCCTTCGATTTTAGGCCATATCCGACCTTATATTTCTACTGGTTATACGATTTCTACGTTGCTTGATGTAAATCTCAAGAAACTCAAACCAAATCTAGTTCAAAGTCTCTCCTTTTTCGATTATTCTGCCTATATTCACTCTGATACTTGTGAGTATGAGTATATTCATATTTTTGGGTTTCAAATCTCTAGTTCAAACCAGAGTCACTTCTGTCTTTTTTCAACAAACGTAACTATTTTTTGGTTGAATCCATCTAGATCTCTTTAGATTTAAAATAATTTTGTGTTTTTTTGTCATTTCTCCTTTAAGATTTTGTGTTATTTTTTACTATTTGAAAGATTTCATTTACACTTAACGCTAGGGTTTTGATTTCTGAGAGATTTATGCAAAAAGGGTTTTTAGCATTAAATGTTCTCATCTATGACTCTCTTATTTACTCTCCGACTGATTTTACTTGATTTAATCAACCTCCATGTATATTTCTTTGTGTTTCCCAGGGTTTTTGATTATTTGACTATTATCCTGATGTGTTTTGCTGTTTACCTTTAATCATGTCAATTAAGTGGTAATTGATTTTATTACCCAAATTAGGGTGTAAATTTAGTGCCCATATTTCCTTGTTAAGATTTTACCTGTCTACCTTATTTATGTGATTAATTACTCGTGCCACTAGCCTGATTTTGTGTTCTAACTTTGAATTTACTTCTGGACCTACAACTTACCTTATTTGTACCTTAATCTCGGCTGCTGATTTATTCTGTATTAATTTAAGTAATACCATGTGACGACCCGTCCCGTCGTCACGTGAGTTACCGCCCTATTTCCCCTTTAATGTGTTGCTTCGTGTCTCAATATCAGTATTAGAGTCGATCGGGTGTAATTGAATTGGTTTTGGTTAAACATAAGACACATAGCCTCTTAGAAGGAAGCTTGTTATAGAAAAAGTCAACCAAAAGTTGACTATGTGGTTAGAGGGCTCGGATGTGAATTCCGGTGGTTCGGTTAGCTTCGGGAGGTGATTTGTGACTTAGGAGTGTGATCGAAATTGAATTCAGAAGTCCGGTGTAGAATTAAGCTTGAATTGGCGAAGTTTGAATTTTGGCGGATTCCGGTTGGTAGGTGAGATTTTGATCCGAGGGTCGGAATGGAATTCCGAGAGTTTCAGTAGGTTCGTTAGGTGATTTTAGATATGTCCGCAAATTTTCAGGTCATTCGGACGTTGTTTGGTCGGGTTTTTGGTTGAATGCGCATTTCGGAAGTTTTGATGAAAGCTAGGCTTGAATCCGATGTAATTTATTGGTTTTAGCGTTGTTTGACGTGTTTCAAGGATTGGAACTAGTTGGTAGAAGGTTGTTGGATGTGTTGGTGCTTCTGGTTGAGGTTCCGGGGGCCTCGGGGTGATTTCGGAAGGTTAAACGGGAATTTGGAAGTTTGGCAACAGGTTTGTATTTGAGGCTCCTGGTATTTCCGCATCTGCGGATAAAGGACCGCAGGAGAAGTTCCGCAGATGCGGCTGGTCGATCACAAAAGCGGTCTGGGTAAGGGGCTGGCATTTCTGCAAAAGCGGAAGAGTTTCCGCAGAAGCGGACACCGCAGAAGCAGTCCTGGGATTTTGATGAGACCGCAGAAGCGGTCAAGTGGATCGCAGAGGCGGCTACTGCAAAAGTGATTTAAGATCGCAGAAGAGGTCCCGCAAAAGTGGTAGCGGGACCGCAGAAGCAAAAATATCAGAAGTGTTTAATGAAACAGTGTCTTCGAATTTCAGAAGTGAGAAAACATTTTGGGACTTCGGAAAGAGGCAATTTTGGGTGATTTGGAGAGATTTCGAAGGAGATTCCATCAGGTATGAACTTTTACCCTCAAATAATGTTGTTATGGTATAAAAACAAGGATTAAACACTGAAAATTGGAGGAATCAAAGGGTAAAAATGGAGGTTATGGCTTGAAGCCTAAGAGAGTCTAAAGTGACGATTTGAGGGGCCAAATGGACTCCGATTCTTGTATATTTTATATGTACGGACTCGTGGTGAGACGAGGATTCCGAAAATATGAATTTCTTAATTTTTTGAGAAGTGAGACCGGGGCTCGGGT